>JARYGA010044563.1:0-47809 GCA_030545235.1 Helianthus tuberosus
CAATCAAAGAAAAAAGACTTTAAAATACAAGTGCAAAGACAAAATACTTGTAAAAGTTATGAATTACGTACCAGGAATAATCACAGGCTTCCTAGGTCCCACAAAAGCCGCGCGTCTGGTCTGTATCTTCGGCTTCTTTTTCTCACCGGCATCAACAGCCTTCTCTGCTTTTCTCTTCTTCTCATCAGCAGGCTTGGAACCAGTAGAGGTCCCACCTACAGCCGCACCACCACCTGGAACACCCAAACCCTCGAGGGTGTCAGATACTACCACGTAATCGGTATATCTGCGGATATGAGAACGAGAGATACCTGCCGCCTGCGGCACCAAAGGCGGAACAACAGTAGCCTCAGTTTTCTTCTTGCCGCGACCCCGCACGGGTTTATCCACTTGCTTCTTCTCTGCATGTTTTTTGGGGGCACCCTTTGACTCAAATTTACCAAGGACCCCAAGAGTACCTGCATGTAGAAAATCAGCAAGCTGAACCTTATAAGGCAAGAAAGAAGGTTATGGATTATACCTTTGCCTTGCGGCAGGGGTGCGATCAGTGCATCGCGTGTAGGAACGCGAAAGTTGTGGACAATCGCCAGGTTAAAACCTTCACCTTCCGCACACTTAACAATATCAACCTTGCCGGTAAAGGTTGGATCAAATATCTTCCACAATTCAGCAACTTATGATAATACATGTACAAATCAATAACAAGCAAAGGAATAAAGAAACCGCACAAGTGTAAGAACACTTACCACCAGTTTTTTCCCGCACAACGGGCCTTGCATGCCTATCAGGCCTAGTCAACATCATCCGCAGCACCCACAACTCATTGTTGTCTAGTTGCTTATGCTCAATAGTCCTCAACCTTGGGAACCACTCCGCAGTCTCCGCACTAGGAATAGCAATATCCTCCGCAGGGATAGGCTCATTAACATTCCGCAAGGCCATATTGGCAACAACCGTGGCAGCCTTAACATAGAAGAACTTTCTCTTCCACGTTGTGATACCCTTGGGTGGGGTCATCAGCTTGGTGGTTCCATACCGTTGGCTGAAAGAAAAGAACCCGGTGTTCACCGTCAACTGGTAGAACCCCCGGAAATTATCAACGGTAACCGGCAAACCAAGAGCACGAAAAGTGTACTCAAAGTTCCTAATACGAATCATCCCAAAAGGGCTCATCTGGGAGATATGGACCTTGTAATACTCCAGGACCTCAGCAACAAAAACGGTTAATGGTAAACCAAGGTTACCATCAGTGAATGAATTGGCCCACATGGTGACATGACCGGCCGGAGCACAGGCACCGGTGTCACCTTCCTGAGGATAAACAGCCCCAAACTCATGGGGCATCTGGATGCTGGTCATCAGTCGGTTAAACAGCACCTTTGACCACTTCAAAGGTGGTAGGCCACCACCGGGGGCACTACCACCGTCGTCTTCTTCTTCACCACCCACCGGAGAAGAATGTGCCGGGTTTTCACCCTCCACATTGTGTGGATTGGATGGTTCAGCCATCGAGATATATAAAGAAGAGAAGTATTGAGTTTACGAGAAAACTCAGAAAACCACCGGAAGTACAGACAGATTGGTCGGAGAAGATGAACGGAATACTCTTTTCTTTCAACAGAATTTTTGAAAAATTTGAACAAGTGAGGAAACCAAAAAACGGTTTCCCCTTAAATACTCATCGCAATTAATGCGATGCAGGAAACCGACTTATCACGTTCAAAATAGGCCAACCACGAGACGCCACGTGTGCAGCGACATATCCGCTGACGGTTATCACGCTCGTGGCCGTCTACGCGCCTGACAGAAAAGACCTTTAGACTACTTGCTACAGTGCAGTTATGACCTCGGGCAGTGGAAACGTCCTTTCAGATCATCACATGTCAGAATCCTACCAACTTTCAACAAACCACACGTGCAATCATGACGTATGCAACAGAAAGCGACAACATTATCCAAAACATAAGCGGCATGCGGTTTCTCTGGTTTACCGCACCATAACCCATACCGCATGTCGTTTTTTGCATACCCCTCAAAAAAGGAAAAAATATATATCTCTAAATTATATAAAGGGGTATAAACAATAACCGCACATACCCACGAGCACACGTGGAATATGCGGAGATGACACACACGAACCCGCACAGGTGTGTCAGATACTCAGAACCAGCGCGGTTCTTTGGACTGCAAAAACCGTTTCTCAGGATGCGGCCAACCGCATTCCATACAAACTTCTTCAGGCTTCAAATCCCTCATGTCCGGTTCACAACCACGGAGGGAACGCAAACAGCTTCTCCTTAAGGAAAAGGACAAGTATGCTGGGCAACCGCACATCAGCAACCCTGACTCCTGATCCTTCAAGAGCCACATCCAGGCTACAAGACTTCTAGAAGCAAGTTCTTTGCTACAAACCGCAACCACTCATGGGTAGCTGCTACAAACCGCAACTATGCGAACGGTAGCTACGGAAGAGCCACAACTAAACCACCACGCGGTTGAGCAAAGCTACTTCAAGGAAAACCGCTTTCCAATTAAGCACAAAGGAAAGTGGTTACAAAACGGATGCGGAAGAGTTTCAACCAACTTCCCAAACATCTAAGGTGATCTCCTCCGGTGACACTACTTAAAGGAAAACTACTTCCCGCCAAAGAGTGAAGGAAAGTGGCTCCAGAACGGTGGTAACAAGTCTGCTTATGACTACTTACCCACCTATGGACCGCATAGAATAAACAATGGTGGGCACCACCATGCCTATGACCATGTTTATCTGCCCATAGTACAGATTCACATTGTTCGACCAAACACGGCCAACAATGACGCAACTACCCCACGTAGCTCAAACGCACATGGCTAGCATGGTGCGGCAACAAGGTAACCGCAAAGAACGTGCGGTTACTTGAGAGCTACACCTCAAGGGACGTGCGGTTACTTGAGAGCTAAACCGCAGAGGACGTGCGATTACTAGAGAGCTAAACTGGAAAACGAACACCCCACAAAACAGGGATCATTGTTGAATGTCCAGTTGAACATAGAGCTTGAGCAAAGTACTTACAAACATTGCATAAGCCGACACAGAGGTTACAACTAGAGTTGGGGTAACGGACACCTTCCGTCACCATCTCAAAGGTTGGTTCGAACCCTGCGGAACACCTTCCGTCACCATCTCAAAGGTTGGTTCGAACTCTGTCAACATCTTCAGTCACCGTTACAAAGGTTGGTTCGAAACACCAACAGGTGGCTGATGACATCAGAAAAAGGTAGCCCAAGAGTCAAGTCCGTGGCTGAGAATTCCGCATCAAACGGAACTTGCTCACTAGACATCCTTCTCAAAGGAAGAAACAATCCACTCGAAAGGCCTACCGACCAAATGGTCAGCAACTCGATTTAATGAAAGTAGGAGCCATCCGCATGGCCCATATTCTACCTTCTAGACACCATAGTCCAGTATTCCTCCCACATGCAACTTGCATAAGGAAGAAACACTAGACTGGGGGGACTTGAAGGGGTATGGTCCCAGATCTCGCGTCAGTATGACCGCGAGTGACCATTACCCTTATAAAAAACCCCCACCAGCAATAACTTACCTGTGTCCGTGCAGGCACGCGCAAACACAGCGGTCCAATCTGTCCAGTGATGAGAAGACTTGCCTTAAGTACGAAAACAGATGTTACGCATAGCGATGCGGCCTGGCACCGCATCCTATGAACATTTTCGTCACAACAAGGGATCTGGACAACAGTAACAGTCACTAAGCGGAGATGCGGCATGGCACCGCATCCCGTATACATCCTGGATAGAACAACGAACGCGGGAACAACATAAGTGAACGCAAACAGCGATGCGGCCTGGCACCGCATCCTGCCTACAAGGCAAGTGGGTCTGACACTCAGTGCAAGTGGCACTGAGAACAGTCGCCTACTAGCCCACACGTATGCAACAGTCTGACACCACAGTAGGACGTGGCATCACCACCATAACTGATAGGTCTAACACACCTACAAAAGACTGTGCGATGTCAAACTAGCTACTCAACTACCCTCCTTCACTCCTCGGCTATAAATACCCATCCCAAACCAGGTTTGAGGTATCACTTCTCAACTCTCTCACTACTACTACTATCACACTTTGCTTCCCAAGCAAATTACTGATTCTCACGCCGGAGAGTGGTAACAAGGAGCACCCCCCACCCCATTCTCCTTGTTACGAGTCAAGGCTTGTTTCCTTGTGCAGGAAACCAACCAGCGGACGATCTAGCCAGCGATCCTCGGAAAGAAGGGATTAACCTTACTCGACGAGACCAGTGAGTTAACCCCACCAGGTTAACCATTGTTTCATCAGATCCCGAGACTACTACACACACTCTATGATGAATGATGGATGATAGTGGTGGATGTGGGTTGTGATGGTGGTGGCGGTGGTGGGTGGGTGAAGTGTGAGAGAGGTGGTTTGCCAAGGGATGCCTTTGAAGTGAACCAAGCACCTCTATTTATAGCCTGCAAAGAAGCTCGGACACAGCCCCGTGTCCATCCATCTTCTCTTTCTTCATTAAATGCAGTTTGTCTGCATTAGTTGACCATGCCCCCGTGTCTGCTGGGCACGGCCCCGTGTGCAGAAGCGTATCTGTACTATCAAGATTTGCTTGGATTTTGCGAATCTTAGCGTTGACCACGGCCCCGTGTCCACTGGGCACGCCCCCGTGTTGGGAAATAGAAGCTTCTACAACTTTGTCTTTTCTGCAGACACTTGGGCACGCCCCCGTGTTCAATGAGCACGGGGCGTGTTCAGCATTCTGATCTCTTGTTTTTGCTTGGGAAGATGCTGTTGAGGGGTCGGGCATGCCACGTTTATTCCTTTTCTTGTATTATTGTTAGATTTGGCTGCATTTTTGCTTCTTTTGTTCATTTAAGCTCTTTTAACCCTAAAAATACAAAAGGAAGACAAAAGCACACTTTTTCCAACATTAGTACTAAAAAAGGGTTAGTTTTATGCCACATTTGATGTAATTTATATGTTGCATTTTACACACATCAGTTCTCTGTATACAACATACCAAACTTCATTTATAAATAAGAAGTGATTCCGGAAATCACTTACCTTAAGTGTCCGTATTCGCATCCGTTTCCTCGCCTCCTTTTGACCTGTTAGCCTTCCATGCTTCCATCCATCTTGACATGATCCGTATACTTTCATGTCATCGCATTCACATTCTTGTTAGCACACATGATTATACATATTAACGATCATATCAAATTCATGTTTCACATTTGACTTTCATTAGTCAATTCTAACAAGCATAAGGCATATTTCCACAAGTCAATCTTTTCAAACTCATATAATTCGTCACGTCATCACATATAACACATATGGATATAACACGCATCATATGACTTTCTATAACATTACAATTGTGACAAAAAGTCTAACATTGCTACTTATGCACAGTTGACTTTCAGAAAGTCAACGATTTATCATATGAACTTTCGACTTAACCTCATACATCCATGTCATTATAGTAGACTATACTAATGACACTATATACATTTCATACTCACGATGCAATAAGCATACAACCACATGATCATCTAGTTATATGCACACACCAAACATATTCAGTTCCGTTCATTCTAGTAACATAATTCTACAACTAACACCATGACCTATGCTTAACAACCCAACATCATTCTAACTTCATCATGTTCTAATGATCTCATATGCTTCACATTTAGAGTACTTTTACTTATCAATATTGATTAAGCAATTATTCAAACATGTAGTAAACATCACACCACTCCAACATAGAGTACAATATTCTAATGCATACTTTTACCAAATAACATGGCCAACCAAATCCTACATGAATTCCATCTAAAAATAGATTTCTCATGTTTATTTATCATCAAATACATCATATCCCCATATTATACGATTTCATCCATTACTTGCATACCATTTCATCTATTAATCTCACCTAGGCATTTCATCAAACACTTGGTGTGCATACCACAATTTATGCATAATGTACAAGTGTTTCATGCTTTACTTCCTACTTCATGCTTTCATTTATCAATTAACACAAAAACATCAACAAATTCATATCACATTCAATCTACCTAATAAGAACGCATTACATACAACATAGCACAACAAGATTTGAACAAGGATTGGACATGGGTGACACACCCATGTCGCCATCTTCACCACTAGAACTGAGTTTCACCTCAAAACATCAAATTACTCCAAATCGTTCATAACCCAAGACCTATATGGTGATTCTAACACCTCCTCATACTTAATTTCATACTACTTCATGGTTTGATCATAACCCACTTCTTTAAAAATCACCAAATCAAAATTTATAACTTACCACATGTTCATTAGCATGAGATGGTAAGGATTCTTCATTCATGCATTGATTTAGCTTCAAATCCTTCTTAAATTTCTGGATTTCAGAATGTTTTGGAGAACCTTCTTCTTTGTTCTCCTTGGGTGTCGACACACACACATAAACACATACTAACCACTAAGTTTTCTATTTAATAGAAACTTTAACCTATTTTCCCACTTTTAGTCCTTCTTGTTTACTATTTGGTCACAATTGACATTAAGTTTTATTCCTTACTTGTTTGACTAACTATTTAACTAAGGTAAATAGCTTAGTTATTTTATTTCATACTAATACATAAGGAAACATACTAGTGGATTAAAATTCAAATTTTGGGGTGTTACATGATGGGAGTGTCGCGCTCCGGTCAAAGATAATATTTATAGGCCCTAATTACCCTTAACAAATAGTTAGTGGTAGCAAGGGGTCGAACCACGAAGAGTATGTGGGTTGCGAATAGATTCGATTGAATTAAAATGAATGTCACAATTTATGAAGCTTGCTAGAATATTTTTGTATTTTTGTTTGATTGAAAAGATGTGAATTAAACTAATGGAGTTGATTAAATTACTAATGATTAACAAATTGCAAGAAAGGTAATTGATTGTTTAAACAATAATGAGAAAAGGGGTTCACACCCGGTTTCGGTAATTGAAAACCTAGGTTCCTACAAGTTTTAGAATTGACCTAATTGGATAAGTGATTAACGGATTTAGTGTACCGTGACTTAGGTGCCAATAACTATCAACATTCCTAAGAATGGACAAGAATGCACTTTGTAATCAACACAAGTAAATCCTAACCAAGATAACGCATAAGTGCACAAATTCATTTCACAAAGTCATAACTTTATCATCGCTCGACAATTTGTAAATTCAATTCAAATACACGACAATTATCAAAGGTGTTCAAAATCAAAACACAATTTGTCACACAAGTCAAAACTAAACACAAATCGGAACTCTAGATAATACAACTACCTACACCGGGGTGAAACCAAGGTGATTAGCCGCTCATGGTTGAAGGAACTTGATCACCGGATGACGAAAGCTTGATCTTGATCATCTTAAAGTGTGAGGGTTAGGGTTTGGTGATTGGTAATTGGTAATGATGGAAGTGGTGATGGTTGGATGAACTAGGGTTTGTGAATTGGTGTTGATAGATGATTTGGATGATGATTCGGGTGATTCGGATGAAGCTTGGTGTTAGAGATGGATTGGAAGTGGAAGAGATAATGATTTTGGCTCCCAAGATGATATTCAAACTCAAACTCAAGTGTAACTTACGAGTTAATTGCCCAAGAACCAATGAAAATCGTTCTTAACACCAAAGAAACCAAATTTCGCGTTCAGGCAAACCAAGGCCGGTCGCCGACGCCAGGGGGCCCGTCGCCGACGGCCTCCCTATTCTGCGTTTCTGTCCGATGGCTTGATTCCCTGCTTACGCACATTCTGGCCGACGGGCTTAACCACGGGGCGTCGCCGACGACCCCCAGGGCGTCACCGACGACCTCTCTAGCTCCGATTCTCCAATTTTTCCCCTTTTGCACTCCCGGTTGACCCGTTTGATGTCCCGGTGGTCCGGTTTTCACTCCGGTGACCCGTAAAGCTCCCGAAAAGCTCCTTAAACTTCATTAAACCTGAAAAACACAAATCTAATTAAAAGTAGGCTATTCAAGATTAAAAGTCAAGTAAAAACCTAAACTTAAACATATACGACCACCGGTTTTCGACCACGTATCACATCCCCACACTTGTCTTTTGCTTGCCCTCAAGCAAATCTGTCTATCACTTTCACGTGGGTCGAACAAGAAATACACTCCCCATTCCCGAGACGAAGGTTAAGGTCAATTTTCATGCACAAGTTCAAACTCTTTACAATTTTCTACATATATAATGATTATCCAAGATTAATCCGCCCTTGAAACCGACAAATCATGCATATCCCTCACAATGTTCTCTCCACTCGGTTTAAAATTGGCTAATAGTTGATGCATTAGCACTTTTGAACTAATCACTCAAACCGATTAGAACATGCACCCGCATAGGCTTGCAACTCAATCATTCTCCACCATCGATCACGAATACTAATAACAAGTCATAAGGTCTTTGTAAGGGTTGTAACGGGGCTAGGCTAAGGGTAGGAAATAGGATATTTTAAAGTGGCTAAGGTGATGAAAATTCGATTTTTATTACAAAACAACTATTCTAAATAAAACTAAACTATACGTCAACTTCGAGGCAATAATGTTCGCCTTTTATTTCTCAAACTAAGAACATATATATATGTTCTTTTCTCAACAATTTCTATTTTTTTTGTAACATTTTCTGATTTTTCTCTTTTTTTATATATGCAAACAAACAATTCACAGCTATACAAACTTGTTTCCTATAATCAAATTTCCATCACACGGGTTTAAAAGAAAAAGTTTTTAAGGTTATGGGCTAAAGGGTGGTCAAACGAAAGGATTAGGCTCAAAATTGGCTACTAAGGGATAAATTTTTGGGTAAGGATATATAAATGGTGTAAAAAGAAAAAGGTTTACCTAATGCCTTAATCATTCTCGTGCTTGTATTCGGTCTATGGTCTCAAACGTATCAAAAGTTGCAAGTTCTAAAATACATGACTAATGGTCCACTCAAACAAAGAAACATACATATGTAATTCTATCATGTAAAAGTGGCTCAAAACCTCACGTATATAAAGGGTATGGTATGTGACATGCATAATATGCTAGTTTCTTAGGCGGATTATTCCCAAATAACCACCCGCTAAATACCCGGCATGCTATTAATTTGAACTTGACCATGACAAAAGACCACATGGGTTGTGCCATCCCTCGTTGACTTAGTTACTTGTGCTTTAAGATCGCTTTTTTAAACAAGACATTTTTGGAAAATTTTTGAAATTTTCCTCCCATCCCCACACTTGAGGTAAACATTGTCCTCAATGTGTAGTGTATAAATGAACGAGTCAAAATCGAAAACTTTTACTACTCCCCCATCCCCACACTTGAGGTAAACATTGTCCTCAATGTGTAAGAACTAGAGTTTTAAAACGCACAAGGGATGTGACACAGCTTACTCCCAAAAATTCCACCCCGGAAAATAAAATACAATTACAATCCACTTATTACTAATCTTAGAATCAAGGTAAAAAGGAAACGCATGCACCTGATTTTTCTCGCTAGATGCCCGTATCTTCTTCTTCTCTTCACAAAAACGGTCGTCCCTCGAACATGATGTACCTACAAATTTTAACCTTTGTGTAGAAGCATGCTTCTCACAACCATTGAAATTTGTTAGCTACTTAGTTCTACCATTTTTATGAAAGTGTTACCAAATCATGCGTTAATTTACCTTGATTTATGTGGAAAATTAATTTACAAAAACAACAGTCCTAACTCACTTTCGTAGGAATCACGGTTGCATTTAGCTTATGCAACAAGCCCTTTTAAACCCCCCAATAGCTTGGGAGGACGAGTAGGTCTCGAGAGGGTTATATAGGGAACACACCCACAACATTCATTTAACTACTAAAACGAAATAACAAAATTATACAACAACAACTAACCTACGGAGAAAAACTAAAACGAATTGTGAAATAAAATATACAACAACAATTGACTTACCACCTCATGGTGGTCGAATGGCGTGCTTGCCGCCTACGAACTCCTCGAAATCACCCACCGGTGATTCATACCATTTGTTGCCAAACGGTCCAAACTTCCTCACCTCCTCTTCCTTCTTCTTTTCTAGAGGTGACTTCTTCGCCTTCTTCTTCTTGACCGTCTTCTTCTTTGTTTCTCCAAACCTACCAACCATAGCACATACCTTTTTGTTTGGATTCATGTCCTTTTTAGGACACTTATACTCACCGAGCGGGTTAGTGAAATTTGGGAAAACATTTAAATTTAATTCCCGGTCCCCAAACTTCGTGCTTACCATTCCCGTTGCACAATTTATTATGGCATTAGCAGTTGCCAGGAATGGTCTACCCAGTATAACTATCGGTTGGGTGTCCTCAACACACCCAACATAGTCTACTACCAGAAAGTCAACTGGGTAGTAGCAATCATCCACCTTAACAATCACATCCTCCATCATCCCCCTTGGATGCGTAGGAGTCTGATCGGCCAATACCACGGGAGTATCAAATTTTTTTAATGGACCAAAATTGTATTGGTCATACAAACTCCCGGGTAAAATGCTCACACAAGCTCCAAGATCGAGGAGCGCCCTCTCGATTTTAAATGTTCCAATTAGAATCGGAATAAGAGGATCTCCTGGATCTTGAGCTTTTTGAGGAAGGGCACTCGATAAAACGGCACTAACATGAGATATCAAATCAACCGGTTAGGGTAATTTGTTGTGTTGTTTTTCGATGCTTAACTCCTTTAAGCATTCCACATAAGCCGGAACCTTTTTAATGTCATCGAGTAACGGTAAATTAATTTTTGCTTGTTTAAAATTTTCCCACCTCTCGTCCTTCGGTGGGTACCGTTCCTTAACTTTTGATGCATTAATCGGTTTAATTTGATTTAAACAATTTTCACAAAAAGAATTTTTATTCATTTTTTCAATTTTAATTTATGAAATCGTTTCTTGTTCATTTTTACTTTCCGACTCATCTCTTGTATTTCCCACTACACCATCAACACATTGTGGTGGTGGAATGCTTTCAACACTACTACAAACCTCATCATTTGAAAGAAGACTTACCGCGCTAATGTGCACATTCCTCACGTTGCCCGTGCTTGAACTTTGATGCTTAGGGTTCACTGTGGTGTCACTTGGGAGCTTTCCTATGCTCCCCCTTATTTGTGCCATTTCCTCCGCAAGTTGGCCCACTTGTTTTGCTAATACTTCATGCGTTTTGTCACGAATTTTGTTCTCCTTCTTGGACTCTTGCATCATTGAAAGCATTGCATCCATTTTGGCACTCAAATCACCACCACCTCCTTGATTATTCGTCGACCCATGACCATCTTGATTGTAACTTCTTTGGCGAGTTTGGTGCGAATACCCACCTTGATTTCCCGATTGAAAATTCGGGTTCATTTGGTTGGAGGCATTACCATACCTAAAGTTAGGATGGTTCCTCAACCCGGGGTGGTAAGTGTTGGAGTTCATATCATATTGCCTTCGGTCCTCATACACTTGATTCACCTCCACGGTGGCTTGACAATTCTCGGTCCGGTGACCGATGTCTCCGCATTCTTCACATACGGCGTATTGCACCACATTCACTTCCCTTTTCTTCATGCGAGCCAACTCCCACTCTAACGTTTCAATTCGATCCTTAAAATTCGCATCACGATCGGGCCAAGACCTTGAGGTGGGGTGCTTTTTGGCTCGATCGGCCGACTCTTTCGCTTTTGACCTTTTACTCATCCTTTCAAGGAACTCCCAATCGTGGTCCTCGTGATTGCTTAACAAGGTTCCATTACTAGTCGACTCAAGGTGGTTCCATGTCTCATCATCCAAACCCCTTACGAAGCATTTGACCAACTCCCATTTTTCAATTTGATGATGAGGGCATTTCCGAATCAATTCCTTGTATCGGGTGAAGGCTTCATGTAGCGGTTCACTCGAAAGTTGGCGAAAAGACCGAATTTCATTTCTAGCATCGTCGGTCTTCGCCATTGAGTAGTATTCATCAAGAAAAACTTGTTGCATTTCAGCCCATGTGCGAATACTACTCGCCGAAAGTGTGAGAAACCACTGCTTCGCCTTGTCCTTCAAAGAAAACTGAAATAACCGAAGTTTTACCTCTACCAAGGCGAAGTCATGCCCTCCAATAATACTACATATGGCCGAAAACTCCGCCAAATGAGTATATGGTTCATCATTGGACCTCCCATTGAAGTGGGGGAGGATGTTGATGTAATGGGGCTTGCAATCAAACATTCTTCTTTCGCACACAATCAGTGAGTCATTGTCGGTGACCACCGGCCTAAAACGGTCATTGACTCCCCTTGGAGGTTGTTGATGACGACGTGGACCATCAACTTCTTGCTCTCTTGGTCTTCGATTACCCCCATTATATCCACCTTGATTACCTCCGCCCACAAAACGAGGAATCCGGTTACGGTTGGGATTATTGTTGTTGTTATAGTAACCGTCATCCTGATTCCTTTGGTTATTGTTTCGTAGGTTTCGGTTGTTTCCTTATCTATCGTTCCTCACGTTCCCGTAACCATAATTGTCATTCTCCACATAATTGGCATTTTGATAGCCAAACTCATCGTCTTCAAGACCTCTTGCATTGTAAACATTGCCCCGGTTCACATACCCCCAACCAACGTCTTCTCTCTCATCATAAGTTCCCCCGTCATCCGAGTATTCCAAGTGAATACTCACGTGTTTCGGCGATTGATAACCGGGAACGCTATACGGTTAGTCATCGGGGATTGCATTCCTCAAGTCATCGATGTTGAAGAATGGGTTTTCATTCGCGGGATTGCCGCGATCACGATTACCCCTACGATCGAAATTTACATTTCGGTCATTGATGTTGGTAGGTAAAGGGTTTTGTCGATTAGAATTTGGATGTGGTGGTGTGGGTGTTCTTTGGTTGTTGTTATGGCCGCGGTTTTGGAAAGGTAGTGTTGGTGGTATCAAATTGTTACCACCGCCAGGTTGGTCTTGTGGAATATTTTGAACGGCTCGAAGGTTGCCCTGATACTGAAATTGGTATTGGTTGTTTGGGTGGTTTGATTTTTGGGGATCCATTGAACTAGGTTCAACGAATAGTGTAAGTGGTGAATGGGTGCCGGGTGGGTCTGAAGCAAGTGTTGCTTCCAACCGGTTGGCTAGATTTCTTCGGACTACTCTCTCGATCTCCGGTTCGGATATCAACGGTGAAGTCCTCCCAAAATTTCTTGTATGCATGCACTACCTGTAACATGCACAAATAACACACCCGCGTAACAAGGAAAAAGAGAAAGTAACAAAAAGAAATAAACCTTAAACAGTTAATCACGAAAAACAAACAAGTATCCAAACACAAAGCGCACTAACTCCCCGGCAACGGCGCCAAAATTTGATCGGAGTGTCGCGCTCCGGTCAAAGATAATATTTATAGGCCCTAATTACCCTTAAAATAGTTAGTGGTAGCAAGGGGTCGAACCACGAAGAGTATGTGGGTTGCGAATGGATTCGATTGAATTAAAATAAATGTCACAATTTATGAAGCTTGCTAGAATATTTTTGTATTTTTGTTTGATTGAAAAGATGTGAATTAGTTGATTAAACTACTAATGATTAACAAATTGCAAGAAAGGTAATTGATTATTTAAACAATAATGAGAAAAAGGGTTCACACCCGGTTTCGGTAATTGCAAACCAGGTTCCTACAAGTTTTAGAATTGACCTAATTGGATAAGTGCTTGCGATGCACGTTACCCCCGGGGTACCCTTGGCTCGTTGCTCCAACGAGTAACATTCGTAGGAAGTAATTCGTCCAAACGGAGATTTGTGCAGAATAGAGTAGGATAAGAATCAGGGAATTCATAACACGGGTAGCGAGGTAATGTAAGAAGGGTAGTCAAAATTGGTGCGTTCAACTTGAGACAAAACATAAAAGGCTTGGTGGTCGGCAATAAGGATTTATCTGGCGTCGATGAAGTAGCTGGCCGTACACAAGCCGTGGTCGGTTAGGATACAGAACGTCGTTTTGCCGATAAGAGGTGTTACGTCAGTATGAATGGCACAACAAGTACCAATGATAGAGAAGGACGGTCGTCGCATGGGTCAGGGGGGGGGTTAAGGTTCACTGAAACGTCTAACAAGATGTTCTGAGCTGAGCCGTATGCGAAAAACGAGTTTGTGATCTCCCAAACCGGTAAGTAACCAAATTTGAATAGACTGCCGAAGTCGTGAGGATGAGTCCGAAGTAGTGCTTGTGTCGTCGAAAGGCTTCCATGTAAGGTAATAAAAACATGTCTGAAAGGATACGTTTGGATCACACGTCACAATTTTTAGGATTCAAGAGGTTTATTAACTAGCAGTCGAGCTTGCTGAATTTCCCCAAACTAGAGGGAAATCTGGTCAAGGTTTCGGTATGAGGAGGGGGTTTCGATGTGAAACTGCGAAAACAGGTTTCCGGGAAAGTACGATTGAAGTAACACGTTGTTGAATTTCAAGGGCTAAAAAGTTTGTTGACTAAAGGTCGAGTTTGTTGAATTTACCAAACTGAAGAGAGATCTGGTCAAGGTTTCTATACGAAGAAACATGGATGTCGTGATAAAGAAACGATAGAAGCGGGGCTATCGTCTGAGCAATAAATGCGGATTCGTACGAAAGTTAGCGAAAGGATTTACGGGATCAGAAAAGTCGTCCAAGAATAACAGATCTGGCAAATGAAGGATAAGGTAAGCATCTAGGTCACCGTACTCGTAGGTAGGTTGAAAGGCTCGTATCTTCGTCTTGCCACGCCTCTAAATACGCCGGTTTGTAAGAAAGATATCACTTTGTTGGGTTTTGGGGCGTGCTAAGGTATAAGGTTGAACTTGAATAAGGATTTACCATGTAACGAGGAATTAGGGGAAATAACTTTGTGGTCGATGGAAGGGTGATTCGATTGCTGGCACTACAATGAGAAGCATACACCACGCATGCTTTTCGTGTTCGAGACGTGCAAACGGAAACCCAAAAGGTGTAGACTTACTAGAATGCTTCAGGAATCTAGGTGATCAGTCGTATGAGGGAACAAGTCTCACCACTTAAGTCGGGAAAAGAAATACGTAAGTAGAAAGGATGCGAATAACATCGTCGTTCCTTCTAATATCCCATGATGTAGGGGTGGCTCCCCTTCGTCGATCCGTTCTCGTAACTTCTCTATGTGCTTCGTAGCAGGCCTTTCCTGTAAGCATGTACATCATGTGAACGTTTCCCGCTTCGATTCGTCATAGCCCAGGGGTGATGTCAAGAAATATGTGGGCGAGGACTTGGAATAACTAGTTCCTTGCCCTAAGAGTGTCATGGTTTTGAATCAAGGTTAGGAGAATCCACTCCTGCTTAGCGCACATCAGGTTTGTATAGTTTTCGTATGATTCACAGTATTGAATACAGCTACATATTTACACACATATGCTGAATATATACATACACATTTACACATATATGTGTGCACAAGTAAATGCCGATGACTATAATTACCATGTGAGTACCTGAATCTGACGAACTTTGCAATCCGGAGTGTGGTATCGTTGTGGTTTTCATTAAAGAACGGTTATAGTCTGGTTTTCATATAAAACATTTTTCATCTTAAAATATTTTATATCTTAAACCTAGTTCACTATAACCAATGGCTCTGATACCAATCTGTCACACCCTCAAATTCCACATGCGGAGTACCACCGCGAGGCGTGCGACTGACCAGGATCCAGCCACTAATTATTTTGAACCGTTTGGTTATTATTATAAGTAATGGTATAATTAGCGACCAATTTAAATTTTTCAAAACATAGTTTGAGTTGCAGCGGAAAGGAAAAGAATACATATCGTAATTTAAAACCACAAGTTTAATAGTTATGAACTTACAAACCACGCACTCCAGCCGATTGCAATGTCCGTCCTAAACTGTATCGAGCAACCTGCAAAGCATGCAGTAGGGTATCAACATAATGTTGGCGAGTTCACGAGTTGTCCAGTTTTAGTTTTTCGAAAACGTAAGTTGTTTAGATAAAACATTTATAATCACGTCATGGGGAGCTACCCCATATGAAAGCTACTAAACTGGCGTTACCGAAACTATTGACGAGAAGATTTTTGTGCCCCGAGTCAATGTCTATCGTCATTGACCAAGATGCAAGGTATACTAGTTCACGCCCGATCTCCCCCGGTCACGGTGTGAGGTTGTCAAACCTAATAGCGCTATCAACTAATAACCCGTTCGCCCCCGGCGATTAATCGGTACTGTAAGCAGGGACTTTGCATGATAGAGATTCGTTTAGTTTGGCTAGTTGTGATTTATAAATAATATCCAAACGTATCTCCCCCGGAGATGGTAATTTAAAAGTACCCATTCGTATTTTCCCCCGGAAATATTAGTTCGAAGGTATTTTTCCCAAAGATGGCAGTTTGTTCGTGTCCCTCCCTGGGACGCATGCTTTTAGTGTGTGAACTCACCTTGGTTTGCTCGGCAGACAATTTACTTGAGTTAGGTTGGTCAACCATACCCTATTATGGTTTATAAATATTTATTAGGTTCGTATGCAAGTAACGTCACGTATAAATTACACGTATCTAACACGTAGCATGTAAATCCACATAAATATTTATTAGGTCTCGAGTCAGGTCTCGAGTCGAGATCTGGAGATCTCGAGTCGTAACCAAGCTTGTCTCGACTCATGGAGCGTGTTGTCTGGTTTCGAGTTGTCCATCGATGGTCTCGACTCGCAATTTATGCAGATGCTTGTAGAATCCTTATCCAGTTCAGTACTATTTAATAAATTAACATGTACTGTCCAATCAAATTTCGTTAACATGTTTTCAATACCGTACACTACAAAATTGGATTAAAATTGCATAATTCAAATGTTCATAGCATCTTCAAATAATTCATCAGGTTTTATCATGAAAGCACGTCTAATCCTCTATATTATAACACAACATCATGATTCCATCAACTCAATCCAGCATTTAAATTCTTGATATCACAAAACATGTCTAATCATATTATTCTACATCACCAATCATTGATTTACATCTAGCATCAAAATGTTATTATAAATCTTTACGATAAGCATGAATCAGTCAAACCATCATACCACCATCAGACTATCTAGTCGCATGCTACTCATGTTGTTTGAAAACATCCTTATTTAGAATGTTCCTTAATTCACTAACTTTTTGGTATATGTTACTAGGTTGTACCCTAGGTATGAACACTTGTACATTCCATAATAATTTTATATTTCACATATTAGGATAATATGAAGTAGGACAAAGCCATCATCCAATCACACATTCAGTATGCATCAACTCAGAAAGGAAAAACAACTTTCATATTATGATTTCAGATTATCTCACATTTGGAGAGTTGTACCCTATGCTTAATCACTTGTACTCTCAGCATCAATTACCAAATAGCAGCCACCTTTTAAACATTAGAGCACAGATAAGACAACTATTCTTTTTAGATTCTATCAATCACATGAGACCTCATCTCCTAGATATAAAAGCATGCATTAAACAGTTGTACCCTACGCATATAATTTCGTACATACCATGAAAACATAGATTCAAGCCTTCAAGCAACAGTTATCATCCAAATCAAGTGCATGGCAGTTTGTAGAGATTTCATCAACATACGCATCAATTATTAACAACAAACATATACTGCTTCAGTGAGCATAAGTCATCTTTATTCATCCTTTCACATAAAACCAAATAGTTTTTAACAACAACTTTTGAACTCTAGGTTTATTTGCAAACAAACAGCTAATACCCAGGTATACATATGCTTAAAATCTCATAACATAACACACATAGACACACTTTCATTTAAAGAAAACGCAGAGGATTCAAATCACTATTAGGAGCATGAAATGTAAAACAAGGATCTCGCACACTGACCGAAGAACCCATGGAACGAGTATGTGTGTGTGTGTCACCGATTCGTCTCGTATCATGACCCGAAACTCCAACTACTGAAAACCCGACACTCGGAATGGAGCTTGAACCGCCCTGAAAGGAGCCGCCGCCGCCGTGTACTGTCGCTGGTCTCCGCCGCGACCCGCTGCCGCTGCGGCTCTGGTTTGTTGCTGTCGGTCGTCATCACCAGCTCACTCTCTCTCTCTCTGCAGCTCCGATTCTCTCTCACTCGAGTCCATATGTGTGCGTGTAAGGGTGGTGCGAGTTGGATGGTGAGTTGTGGGTGTGATGGTATAACAGAGAGGGGGTGTTTGTTTGGTTGGCCGGAATGTATCTCCGATCACCGGAGACAAATCTGATCGGACAGGGGATAGGGGAGAAGGTGGGTTATGCGGCTGAACATATGTTGTAGGGTTTTAGAGGATTTGAGAAAAATGAGGGGTGAGGGTTTATAAGGATTATTTATTGGGTAGGGTTTAGGTTTAGGAAGTGGGCTTTGGGCCTAGCCCAAGTGCGTGTGTGTGTGTGCCCATAAAACATAACGTGTCTAGCTAGAACGAACAGGCCCGATTAATAAATGTAGCGGTAATTAAATAATAAATGAAAACTTCCCGATGCGGATTATTATTATTATTTCATAAATAATAATGTTAATAACAATACCGATATTTAATAAGTGCGCGTTACTAAAATACCATTCTCTCGACAACGAGAGTACGGGTTGTGACATTCTCCCCATGTTACAGAAATTTCGTCCTCGAAATTTAAGAAAAAGTCATGCGACTCACTCTAAATGTATACTTAGATTTCCATTACTATACGTAGATACAAGCAGTTTCATGAAAGTCCATAGAACGAACATGCAAGCCACATAGCACATACAGTCACGTAGCACGAAAAAATCACGTAGCACAAGATTCATAACGTTTGTTCGTATCTCACATAGTATAGAATTTCACAAATTTAATTATAACACAACGATGAAATCACGCGGGAAAGCCCGAAGCGTCACATTATCCCCAAGTTCAAGAAATTTCGTCCCGAAATTTAGCGCGCAGCCACTGCCAAGCTAGTGTGTTAAAATGTTTTCGTGGGGCGTCACATCACCCCCTGTTGGTTTGAAATTTCTTCCCGAAATTATGTTGTAGCCTCAGTGCTGGGAGTAATGTTTGTAAACAACTGGGGATACATGCGCATCATCTTGTTTACCCGTTCCCGGGTAAGCTCTGGGCCACGGCGCGAGTTCCAACGAACTCGGTCTGTCGGTTACACTACGCTTGAGGGTTTTGATTTCCTGACCCTTGATCTCAACCGGTTCCTCAATGAAGCGTAGTTTGTTGCTGATCACAAGTTCCTAAAAAGGAACAACGAATGTTTCATCTGGCAGACACTTCTTCGGATTAGGCACGCGAAAGGCATGTGTACCGCACTCAGCTCTTCAGGCAGGTTTGGTCTGCAAAGCTACCTTACCGATCCTTTCGGTAATTTCGAACGGTCCAACATATCGCGGATTAAGTTCGTCCCGTTAGCCAAAACGTACCACATCCAGGGTGAAACTTTAAGTAGAACCCAGTCTCCGACTAGGAATTCTAGAGGTTTCCTACGCTTATCCGCGTAGTCTTTCTGACGGTCTGGAGCTGCCGCCAGGCGTTGTCTATTCTGGGCAATCCTACCCATTGTGTCAAGTGCAAGTTCTGGGCCGGTAATTTGGCTTCCGCCCAACACAAAGGTGACCGGCATCTGCGTTCGTGCAATGCCTCAAATGGTGCTGCCTAAATGCTAGTGCGGTAGCAGTTGTTGGGAGAGGATTCTACAAAAGGGGAATGTCACTCATGTACAAGGTTGATAACACATGTTCTCAGCATGCCCTTGAGTGTTTGGATGGTGCGTTTGGCCAGATCATCAGTTTGCGGGCGATAAGCGGTGCTCATGCCTAACAGTGAGCCAAAAGTCTTTTGTGCACGTCCTTGCGACAATTCGGATGCAAAACGTGGGTTACGATCAGATATTAGAAGAAGTTGGCATCCCGTGCCTAGCATCTACTTCTATCAAGTTGGTGGTTGTTGGGTCGAAAACTTGTCGGTTTCTTTGGTTGCGTGCCGTTACTAGCAGACATTCCAGTAATGCCTTGGACAGGATAGAATAAGATAGAAGCACCTCGTAGATCATCTTCCAATTGCTGGTGTTGCAGATATTTGAGCATCTCTCGAATGCTAGGTGATTCTCTTTCGAGTTTAAATCGTGTGGGGTCGCGTATACGGTCGAGAAATGCGGGCGTTGCGACGTTAAAAGTCGTGCATTGAAAACTTAGCGCAATGCGGTTTTGCGTCGTAGAAGTACCAGGGTAGTGCGTAGGAGTCGTCCTGATTCCGACTGGTTTTCGGGATAGGTCCGGGCGTCGTCAAAAGAAACAAGTGTCAAATTTTGACGGGATGGAATAAATTCGAGTGTCGTAACTAGGTGTTGATCGTATTGAGTTCGAAGGACAGTGCTTGCGATGCACGTTACCCCCGGGGTACCCTTGGCTCGTTGCTCCAACGAGTAACATTCGTAGGAAGTAATTCGTCCAAACGGAGATTTGTGCAGAATAGAGTAGGATAAGAATCAGGGAATTCATAACACGGGTAGCGAGGTAATGTAAGAAGGGTAGTCAAAATTGGTGCGTTCAACTTGAGACAAAACATAAAAGGCTTGGTGGTCGGCAATAAGGATTTATCTGGCGTCGATGAAGTAGCTGGCCGTACACAAGCCGTGGTCGGTTAGGATACAGAACGTCGTTTTGCCGATAAGAGGTGTTACGTCAGTATGAATGGCACAACAAGTACCAATGATAGAGAAGGACGGTCGTCGCATGGGTCAGGGGGGGGGGTTAAGGTTCACTGAAACGTCTAACAAGATGTTCTGAGCTGAGCCGTATGCGAAAAACGAGTTTGTGATCTCCCAAACCGGTAAGTAACCAAATTTGAATAGACTGCCGAAGTCGTGAGGATGAGTCCGAAGTAGTGCTTGTGTCGTCGAAAGGCTTCCATGTAAGGTAATAAAAACATGTCTGAAAGGATACGTTTGGATCACACGTCACAATTTTTAGGATTCAAGAGGTTTATTAACTAGCAGTCGAGCTTGCTGAATTTCCCCAAACTAGAGGGAAATCTGGTCAAGGTTTCGGTATGAGGAGGGGGTTTCGATGTGAAACTGCGAAAACAGGTTTCCGGGAAAGTACGATTGAAGTAACACGTTGTTGAATTTCAAGGGCTAAAAAGTTTGTTGACTAAAGGTCGAGTTTGTTGAATTTACCAAACTGAAGAGAGATCTGGTCAAGGTTTCTATACGAAGAAACATGGATGTCGTGATAAAGAAACGATAGAAGCGGGGCTATCGTCTGAGCAATAAATGCGGATTCGTACGAAAGTTAGCGAAAGGATTTACGGGATCAGAAAAGTCGTCCAAGAATAACAGATCTGGCAAATGAAGGATAAGGTAAGCATCTAGGTCACCGTACTCGTAGGTAGGTTGAAAGGCTCGTATCTTCGTCTTGCCACGCCTCTAAATACGCCGGTTTGTAAGAAAGATATCACTTTGTTGGGTTTTGGGGCGTGCTAAGGTATAAGGTTGAACTTGAATAAGGATTTACCATGTAACGAGGAATTAGGGGAAATAACTTTGTGGTCGATGGAAGGGTGATTCGATTGCTGGCACTACAATGAGAAGCATACACCACGCATGCTTTTCGTGTTCGAGACGTGCAAACGGAAACCCAAAAGGTGTAGACTTACTAGAATGCTTCAGGAATCTAGGTGATCAGTCGTATGAGGGAACAAGTCTCACCACTTAAGTCGGGAAAAGAAATACGTAAGTAGAAAGGATGCGAATGACATCGTCGTTCCTTCTAATATCCCATGATGTAGGGGTGGCTCCCCTTCGTCGATCCGTTCTCGTAACTTCTCTATGTGCTTCGTAGCAGGCCTTTCCTGTAAGCATGTACATCATGTGAACGTTTCCCGCTTCGATTCGTCATAGCCCAGGGGTGATGTCAAGAAATATGTGGGCGAGGACTTGGAATAACTAGTTCCTTGCCCTAAGAGTGTCATGGTTTTGAATCAAGGTTAGGAGAATCCACTCCTGCTTAGCGCACATCAGGTTTGTATAGTTTTCGTATGATTCACAGTATTGAATACAGCTACATATTTACACACATATGCTGAATATATACATACACATTTACACATATATGTGTGCACAAGTAAATGCCGATGACTATAATTACCATGTGAGTACCTGAATCTGACGAACTTTGCAATCCGGAGTGTGGTATCGTTGTGGTTTTCATTAAAGAACGGTTATAGTCTGGTTTTCATATAAAACATTTTTCATCTTAAAATATTTTATATCTTAAACCTAGTTCACTATAACCAATGGCTCTGATACCAATCTGTCACACCCTCAAATTCCACATGCGGAGTACCACCGCGAGGCGTGCGACTGACCAGGATCCAGCCACTAATTATTTTGAACCGTTTGGTTATTATTATAAGTAATGGTATAATTAGCGACCAATTTAAATTTTTCAAAACATAGTTTGAGTTGCAGCGGAAAGGAAAAGAATACATATCGTAATTTAAAACCACAAGTTTAATAGTTATGAACTTACAAACCACGCACTCCAGCCGATTGCAATGTCCGTCCTAAACTGTATCGAGCAACCTGCAAAGCATGCAGTAGGGTATCAACATAATGTTGGCGAGTTCACGAGTTGTCCAGTTTTAGTTTTTCGAAAACGTAAGTTGTTTAGATAAAACATTTATAATCACGTCATGGGGAGCTACCCCATATGAAAGCTACTAAACTGGCGTTACCGAAACTATTGACGAGAAGATTTTTGTGCCCCGAGTCAATGTCTATCGTCATTGACCAAGATGCAAGGTATACTAGTTCACGCCCGATCTCCCCCGGTCACGGTGTGAGGTTGTCAAACCTAATAGCGCTATCAACTAATAACCCGTTCGCCCCCGGCGATTAATCGGTACTGTAAGCAGGGACTTTGCATGATAGAGATTCGTTTAGTTTGGCTAGTTGTGATTTATAAATAATATCCAAACGTATCTCCCCCGGAGATGGTAATTTAAAAGTACCCATTCGTATTTTCCCCCGGAAATATTAGTTCGAAGGTATTTTTCCCAAAGATGGCAGTTTGTTCGTGTCCCTCCCTGGGACGCATGCTTTTAGTGTGTGAACTCACCTTGGTTTGCTCGGCAGACAATTTACTTGAGTTAGGTTGGTCAACCATACCCTATTATGGTTTATAAATATTTATTAGGTTCGTATGCAAGTAACGTCACGTATAAATTACACGTATCTAACACGTAGCATGTAAATCCACATAAATATTTATTAGGTCTCGAGTCAGGTCTCGAGTCGAGATCTGGAGATCTCGAGTCGTAACCAAGCTTGTCTCGACTCATGGAGCGTGTTGTCTGGTTTCGAGTTGTCCATCGATGGTCTCGACTCGCAATTTATGCAGATGCTTGTAGAATCCTTATCCAGTTCAGTACTATTTAATAAATTAACATGTACTGTCCAATCAAATTTCGTTAACATGTTTTCAATACCGTACACTACAAAATTGGATTAAAATTGCATAATTCAAATGTTCATAGCATCTTCAAATAATTCATCAGGTTTTATCATGAAAGCACGTCTAATCCTCTATATTATAACACAACATCATGATTCCATCAACTCAATCCAGCATTTAAATTCTTGATATCACAAAACATGTCTAATCATATTATTCTACATCACCAATCATTGATTTACATCTAGCATCAAAATGTTATTATAAATCTTTACGATAAGCATGAATCAGTCAAACCATCATACCACCATCAGACTATCTAGTCGCATGCTACTCATGTTGTTTGAAAACATCCTTATTTAGAATGTTCCTTAATTCACTAACTTTTTGGTATATGTTACTAGGTTGTACCCTAGGTATGAACACTTGTACATTCCATAATAATTTTATATTTCACATATTAGGATAATATGAAGTAGGACAAAGCCATCATCCAATCACACATTCAGTATGCATCAACTCAGAAAGGAAAAACAACTTTCATATTATGATTTCAGATTATCTCACATTTGGAGAGTTGTACCCTATGCTTAATCACTTGTACTCTCAGCATCAATTACCAAATAGCAGCCACCTTTTAAACATTAGAGCACAGATAAGACAACTATTCTTTTTAGATTCTATCAATCACATGAGACCTCATCTCCTAGATATAAAAGCATGCATTAAACAGTTGTACCCTACGCATATAATTTCGTACATACCATGAAAACATAGATTCAAGCCTTCAAGCAACAGTTATCATCCAAATCAAGTGCATGGCAGTTTGTAGAGATTTCATCAACATACGCATCAATTATTAACAACAAACATATACTGCTTCAGTGAGCATAAGTCATCTTTATTCATCCTTTCACATAAAACCAAATAGTTTTTAACAACAACTTTTGAACTCTAGGTTTATTTGCAAACAAACAGCTAATACCCAGGTATACATATGCTTAAAATCTCATAACATAACACACATAGACACACTTTCATTTAAAGAAAACGCAGAGGATTCAAATCACTATTAGGAGCATGAAATGTAAAACAAGGATCTCGCACACTGACCGAAGAACCCATGGAACGAGTATGTGTGTGTGTGTCACCGATTCGTCTCATATCATGACCCGAAACTCCAACTACTGAAAACCCGACACTCGGAATGGAGCTTGAACCGCCCTGAAAGGAGCCGCCGCCGCCGTGTACTGTCGCTGGTCTCCGCCGCGACCCGTTGCCGCTGCGGCTCTGGTTTGTTGATGTCGGTCGTCATCACCAGCTCACTCTCTCTCTCTCTCTGCAGCTCCGATTCTCTCTCACTCGAGTCCATATGTGTGCGTGTAAGGGTGGTGCGAGTTGGATGGTGAGTTGTGGGTGTGATGGTATAACAGAGAGGGGGTGTTTGTTTGGTTGGCCGGAATGTATCTCCGATCACCGGAGACAAATCTGATCGGACAGGGGATAGGGGAGAAGGTGGGTTATGCGGCTGAACATATGTTGTAGGGTTTTAGAGGATTTGAGAAAAATGAGGGGTGAGGGTTTATAAGGATTATTTATAGGGTAGGGTTTAGGTTTAGGAAGTGGGCTTTGGGCCTAGCCCAAGTGCGTGTGTGTGCCCATAAAACATAACGTGTCTAGCTAGAACGAACAGGCCCGATTAATAAATGTAGCGGTAATTAAATAATAAATGAAAACTTCCCGATGCGGATTATTATTATTATTTCATAAATAATAATGTTAATAACAATACCGATATTTAATAAGTGCGCGTTACTAAAATACCATTCTCTCGACAACGAGAGTACGGGTTGTGACATTGGTGATTGGTAATGATGGAAGTGGTGATGGTTGGATGAACTAGGGTTTGTGAATTGGTGTTGATAGATGATTTGGATGATGATTCGGGTGATTCGTATGAAGCTTGGTGTTAGATAAGGATTGGAAGTGGAAGAGATGATGATTTTGGCTCCCAAGATGATATTCAAACTCAAACTCAAGTGTAACTTACGAGTTAATTGCCCAAGAACCAATGAAAATCGTTCTTAACACCAAAGAAACCAAATTTCGCGTTCAGGCAAACCAAGGTCCGTCGCCGACGACCTCCCTATTCCGCGTTTCTGTCCGACGGCTTGATTCCTGCTTACGCACATTCTGGCCGACGGGCTTAACCACAGGGCATCGCCGACGACCCCCAGGGCGTCGCCGATGACCTCTCTAGCTCCAATTCTCTAATTTTTCCCTTTTGCACTCCCGGTTGACCCGTTTGATGTCCCGGTGGTCCGGTTTTCACTTCGGTGACCCGTAAAGCTCCTGAAAAGCTCCTTAAACTTCATTAAACCTGCAAAACACAAATCTAATTAAAAGTAGGCTATTCAAGATTAAAAGTCAAGTAAAAACCTAAACTTAAACATATACGAACACCGGTTTTCGACCACGTATCATTACACAACCTTTCTGTCGAATTGGATTGTTTGCGTCACGCGACGTTAACCGGCAACGCTGTCGCAGCCCACAACCGTTGTCGCATCGCGCGACACCAAACAGCCTCTCCCGTTGGGCACGCGACGGGTTAAACTCGCTGAATTTGTTACTGTTGTGTGATTTGGCCTCATGAATTCATACAACCAAGCCTTAACTATCATAAACTACCCATTTTTGGGTGTTTTAATTATAGGTAACTATATTAAAAATACGCATGGCGATCAAGCAAATGAAAGAACCGAATACACACATAAATGAAGCTTCCGCAACTAAATCACGTCTTTTGCTACTAAACGCTTCGGGGTTGTTTTATCCAACTTTGTAGATATTGAACAAATGCTTTGCAAGTTAAATATGTGTTAGTAAAATAAGATGTTCTAAAACTTTGTAAACTTGGTTTGAAGATTATGGAACTTATGTAAATGTCGTTATATTAATGTTTTTGGAATAACAACATTTGAATGCACTATATACATTATATAAATTATTAAACGGTCGAAAGGGTCTTACACAAAGGCAACATTACGAGTTGATAATAACTAGACATAAGACCATCTGCTAGATGCGTCTATCAAGACCATGAAATATCTAAACGGTCCACATGGTGGATGAATTGGTCCACATATATCACCTTGAATTTTTTCAAGAAACATTGGTGATTTTTTTTCAACTTTTAAGGGCGAAGACCTTGTAATTTGCTTTACAAGTGAACAAGAGGTACATAGAGGCATTTGATCTGATTTGGGGATCTTTTGATATTTCCAAGGATGTCCATGTGTGTTTTCAATAATTCTTTTCAGAGTAAATTACAAGTTTTGTCCTTTATGTATGTCCCAAATTGCAGGCGTTGTCCTTTGTCTTTAAAATTGATGAGTTTTGTCCTTAATGTTTGCAAATCTTGCACGTTATGTCCTTTAGGCCAAACCCAGTTAGATTTTTTGGTTAAATGAAGGCATGTGCAGGGCACATGAGGGTAGAAATGTAATTTCAACTGACATTTGTCTTTCCCCCATAATTATAACAACATCTGCCCTCATTCATTCACCTGCTTCACATTGATCATCCCTCATCTTTCATTTCTAGGGTTTTGCACACTGTAAAAAAAGACGATCAAGATTCCGATGTCGCAGACTGAAGAAGGCTGGTATGTCAGGGATAATCTTGACACTGAAAGTGTCGTTGATATGTATGGTAAGTTAGAAAGCCTAACTTTGATTTTGGGATATAATGTTGTGGTTTTTGTTGATCATCAGTTGATTAATAACATAAATGTTGAAAATTTGCAGATGGTTTTCCCAATTTCTTTAGCATTTGCATTCATCATGGTGGTAGGCTTACATCACCTCCTGGACGCACATATGTAGGAGGCAAGATCAGTTATGTTGACTTGATAGATATTGTCAAATTACATCTGCACATAACATATAACAAACTAAAAAGGCATAAAATACATCACAAACTTAGATCTTGTCATTCAAAATTAGATCTTGTCATTTTACACATACTGCACATCATGTATAACAGCCTAAAATGCCATAACATACATCACAAAACAGATCCAACTAAAAACCAAATACTTTTTTCATTTTTCTTGACTTTGCTTCAACTTTCGTGTTCTCTTGTTGCAGCTTAATGTTTTCTTCTTCCATAATCATGTTCTCTTGTTGCAGCAGCATCTTCTCCGATTCCAAGTTGTTCTTAGCCCTAAGCAATCCAGGTATGATATCTATGCACCTTTGGCACCTTTGCTGATCGAACCATCCAATAAATGGACAATTTGAACCCTACATTTGACCAAATCAAAGCATTAAAATCACAAAAGACATTACCTTTTATAATCGATGAACCCTAATATTGAAGAAGATGAAAGATTACCTGGACAGGACAAGAATAAAAACGGCGTCCAGGATTCTTCTTTATCCATGAAGTTTGTATAATAGCTTCCCTTCCACAATGGCAGTTGACCATGGCCATGAACCCTAATCTACAATCTAAAGAACCCTAATTTTGAAGGAGAAGAAAGGAGAAACGAATGAGGGCAGATGAAGTTATAAATAAAGGGGAAAAGACAAATGTCAGGTGAAATTACTTTTCTACCCTCATGTGCCCTGCACATGCCTTCATTTAACTGAAAAATATAACTTGGTTTGGCCTAAAGGACATAACGTGCAAGATTTGCAAACATTAAGGACAAAACTCATCAATTTTAAAGACAAAGGACAGCGTCTGCAGTTTGGGACATACATAAAGGACAAAACTTGTAATTTACTCTTGTTTTCATCATTGTAGATCCTGGATGACCTAATCTGTCATGCCATAAGTTAAATGTCTCAGGATCACAAAAACTTTCTTTTACTGCTATATGTGCTTGAGGCACATTAACGTGTGTTTAATGCAAACCAGAGTGGAGCATTGGCAGTTTTCCCAATATCTGATCTTTGCTCATGATGTGCAAATATTTTTTATTATCAACAGTCCTTGACTGAGTATCATATCCATTATGATATATGTTTTTGAAAATCAACAAGTTTCTCGTTGATTTTGGGCAAAATAAAGCATTCTCTATTAAGAGCTTTGTACCATTTGGTAATATTAAATTCGTTTTTCCCACTCCTTCTATCAAGTTTTTAGGACCCAATATTGTATCAACGGTTCCTTTTGTTGGTTTCAACTCATAAAAATATTTCTTAGATTTAAGTATAGTGTGTGTGGCTACACTATCCGCTATACATATATCTGCATCATTTGTTTGCTTTTGTGCTCCAGTGGTATTCATTTTAATCTTGAAAATATAAAGAGAAATAATAATAAGTGTATAACGAAGACATTATGAATTATTTTTAATAAGAATTCTATTTATTAGTTGAAAACGTTGAAAAGAAAAACTAATGAAACATAATAAAGATAGCTATAATAAAGGAAACTACATAATTGTTGCATATAATTATTATGGCTTAGCAACATTTGTTTCATAGTTCCATGTCATTGGTATAGTTGGCGACATTCAGCTCAACGTTGATATCATTAAAACTATCCACATGGTTCACCTCCTTTTCTTTTCTTTTGAGAGATGCCTGGTAAATTTAACATAAATGTGAAGGTGTACAACAAGCTGTTTACTAATGGTTTGTACTTCCACATCTGAAACAAGAAGTGTCATTGTTTTCGGACCTACCAGCTTCATTCCTTTTGTTGTACTGGTTGGAATTGGTATTTTGTGGAGTGTGGTAATTGGTGGTTCTTTGATTTCGACCACGACCGCGACCATGTCCACAACCATGGGAATTACCTCGGAAATTATTATTTCCTTTGAAAGAATGGTTGCGACCATTAAAATTACTTTTACCAAAATGGCCACGGCCATGGCCTCATCCCCATTTTCTTCCAGAGTCTTTAGTATCGTCATTAATAACATCAATTGCCTCTGGAATGGCTAATGTTCTAGTGGGACAAGATTGATGGTTTTTCATTAGTAGCTCATTGTTTTTCTCTACTACGAGGAGAAATGAATTTAGATCAGAATATATTTGAAACCTTTGCAACCGATATTGTTGTTGCAAGTTTATATTTGAAGCATGAAATATGGAGAAAGTTTTCTCCAACATATATTCCTCCTAACGGTTTGACAACAGAATCAGAGCACTGGGCATATTCTGAACAAAGCAGAGGTGTACTCATTCACCTTTTTAAAATCTTGGAACCTGAGATTGTTCCATTCATCTCTAGTAGTGGGAAGTAAAACTTCCCTTTGATGATAAAATATGTTTTTTAAATCTTTCTACAAAATGCATGGATCCTCACAATTTGAATATTCAAATTGTAACATCTCATCAATGTGTTTGTGGAGGAAGACATCGACTTTTGCCTTGTCTTGATCGGTACAATATTTCCCCTCCGTTATCGTTTCCAAACACCTGTTGATTTGAGATGTTGGTTAACATGTGTCGTCCACGACATATAATTTTCTCCGCTTATATTAAGAGCCGGGAATTCAATTTTTTGCGATGTTTAACATTTTGTTGCTAAACATAAATAAGATAAATATTAAAATCTAAATACTCATTAAAAATGAGATAACATACATAAGTATAGCTACAAACAAACAAATAAATGAATTCATAAGTACCAAAAAGATGAGGTGGAAGTCCATACATTAAGCTTGGTAATAATATTAGTATTATGCCGACCACTATTAAAATCGGGTGAATCATATTCAATTTTTTTTCTTGAAAAGCCTTGAGAAAAAGAGTGTTTGTTGTAGAAAAATGAGATTGATAATTGGTAATTTATAGTGGTAAATTATAACCGTTTTGTAACGGTTATAGTATTGGTTTATAGCCGTTATACAACGGTTATATATAGAGAAAAATGCTCGGATAGTCCCTGTGGTTTGCCCATTTTTCACCTTTAGTCCCTAACTGTCTAAAATTACACCTATAGTCCCCAATTTTTTGAATTTCGTTCTCGGATAGTCCCTGGCGTGGATGGTGGTTAGTTTTTTGTGTTAAATGGGTGTGAAATGACAAAAATACCCTTCGGTATAAAACAAAATATATTAAATAATTATTAATAAATATATATTGTGGGACCCAATTATAAAATATATAAGACAACACATTCAGCTCTCTTTCTTTCTACTCTCTCTCCCTTTAAACCACCACCACCATCCGCTTCACCTCCACCGCCGGCACCACCACCACCATCTGTGATACAACGAAAATAACAGTGCCCGATCTTCATGATCAAAATTAGCACCCACACCACCTGTTTGTGAAAAGTCCCAAGACAATTCAAGAACCAGAAGGTGAAAAAATCAAGCCCTACTGCACGCACACCACCTGTTTGTGAAGAGTGCTGAGAGAAATTACGGAGCCGATCAGACCTAAAACAAATCCATGATGAAGAAACAAACCCAAGAAATAAGACACCCCTTTCAAGGGGTTAATTTAATTGTGAATTTGTCAACATCTGTCTCGATTTTTGTTATATATCTCCCTCTACTAACAAAAGGTGAATTGTGTTGATGTTTTGAAGGTGTGTGGGGTTAGGTTGTGGGGCGGATAATGACCCTAGGTGAACCTTCAGAGTTGTTTGAAATGGAGAAATTGTAAACCCTAGGTGACTGATTTGAGTGTTGTGAAACAGACCTTGATACAGATCGGAGAAATTAGGATGATGATGATGATGATGATGATAAGGAGTGAGTGATTTGAGTGTGTATAGATATGGTTTGTGTATGTATGTATGTATGTATGTATGTATATATTGGGAGTTTGTGAAAATAAAAGTGGAGGAAAAGGTTGAAATGAATTTCCATGAAAGTTACAGGTAAGATTGGAAAAGGTTGAAATGTAGTTCCATGAAGTTTCATGAGTTGCAGCGGTGGGGGTGCTCGGAGTTGGGTGGCTGTCGGACATTTCAGTAATGAGGGGATAGGGGTGAGTGGGGTGAATGGGTTAGGTTTTATATTTTAAGAAAATGGTGGGGCCCACCTACATGGATACTTAGATATTTTATAATCTTTAAAAAAATTAACAATAAGGGCATTTAGGTCATTTCATACCCACTTAACATAAAAAACTAACCTTCATCCACGCTAGGGACTATCCGGTAACGAAATTGCAAAAGTTGAGGACTATAGCTGTAATTTTAGAAAGTTAGGGACTAAATGTGAAAAAAAAAGGTCAAACCACAGGGACTATCCGGGCATTTAACTCGTTATATATATAATAAATTATGTATTAAAGGAATGTTATTTTATAAGATATAAAATTAGGATGTATAATAATAAGAATAAAAATGTTAGTGTACATAAATAAACGTAAACTCTAAATGAAATGTGAGTGTGTGTATATAAATAAAAGTTAGTTGCGATAAAAGTAAAAGTTATATGCATAATTAAATGTTAGATTGTTAGTAATCCCGTAATTATGAAATATGTATAACAAAATGTTCTTTTGTACTTAATTTTTTTCCAAAGTAAATTATAAAATTAATGAAGTGATTCATTGCTGTAACGCCCTAACACGTTTTAACCAAATTTTGACGCAGCGGAAAATACATATCTAAAAGTTCTTTAATGATATTCTTTCTTTCACTTAAATACATTAATCCCATTTGTAAATTAAGCAAAAACTGACAAAACTTATATCAAATTAAGTAAACACATAAACACCCACGTACAATCCATGTCTTGACTCGATCTTCAACCGCGTACACTTCCAAATGAAACATCCATGAATCTGTACAATCTGCAATCACCACCACCAATTACTTCATTAGCAACCGGTGACATAATACATATACTTTAAAACGTGCATAATCAAGCATTAACGTCTCTTAATCTCATTCATATAAATCCATTCATCCATCCATTCGGACACTCTCGTCTGACTTCCATACTTAACCTTCATTCTCCATTATTAGTATACCTGCACTTCCATTTCATTCTTAACAGAAAACAATTAGCATCATTAGACTTATCTCATATGTGTAATTTAACTAATTTCCGTTTCATGTATAAATACCTTACCAATCATACCCCCTTCATTTACAACTTACCTCTTACCCACATGTATAATTACTTATTTCATCTTTATGCATAATACTAACGTGTATATTCCCTTCCTTACCCATACTTAATAGAAATTACTTTCCTACCCACTTTCGTCTCCTTTTTCGTAAATTTACCTTATTACTCCCATTGTTTATTACTTTCTCACATGAATCACAATAATCATCATACTACAATACATTTTTCATCTAAAGTGTAAGTCCGGGGTTTACTTACCTTACGCGTCCGTATTTGCATTTGCTTACTTGAGTCTTCTTGTCCCGTTAGCCTTCCACGCTCCCATCCATCTTGACATGATTCCTATACTTTCATGTCATTACATTTACATCCTTATTAGCATACATGATTATTCGTATGAACGATCATACCAAGTTCATATCTCACATATGTATTTCATTAGCCGATTCAAACAAGCATATAGCATACTCAACATCATCATAACACAACCTTCACCTATTATTGTCATTTAGACATTTCATCAAACACGTGGTGTGCGTACTACTTCCTAGGCACCATGTATAACTAGTTTATGCATAATCTTCCTAGTTCATTCATATTTCATCAAATCTTCTTACTAATCAACAAGTATCATTAACACATAAACATCAAACATAGCATCATCATATTTCTCCTAATTCATCTAACAAGAATTCATCATACCCAGATAATACATCAATCTTTCCACAAGACTTAGACATAGGGGGTGATTCTAGTTATCATCTTCACCATAACTAACGGGTTTTACCTCTAATCATCAAATTAACACAAACCATACGTAACCCATGTTCTATACGAGGATTCTAACCCTTGTACATGGTTAATTTCATATTAACTCACGGATTAGAACATAACCCACTTTACCCATGATCACAAATCTTAGATTTAAGACATACCTTATGATCCCCTCGTGATGGTGATCATTTATCCATGCTCGGTTATGATTTTAAGCGTCATCTTGCCTTTCAATTTGAGCATAATGATGGAATTAGGGTTTGAGGCTCCTTGGGAGCCTCCTGCTCGTTGATGAACACACACACACACACGATGTGTGTCTATGTGTGTGTGTTGTTTACTTTTAATAAAACAACTTTCAAGTTGTTCACTTTGGTCCCTCATGTTTCGTTTTAATTAAATAAGGCTACAACCCTTCGTTTAATACCAACGATACTAATATTCAACTAGGTTAATTATTCCTAGTTAATATTCATTTACGGGTTCACTTTTACCCCTAACGGTATTTTTACCCGTTCCTTTATATTAACCGGTTTTAAATTACCAGACCCATTTTTGGGGTGTTACAATTGCTTATGATGGATATCTTTGTGCTTAAGGTCTTTCTTGATTAGAATATAAGCGACTCGTGCTGATAACGTGCTATAATATAACAAGAATTAACACAAGATTAGTGCTAAAACTTTAAGTACTTTAGAAATGTTATAAGAGTAAGAAGTAGAGAAGTGTATAACTTATGAAAGTGTATACATGAGGTGCATTTTCTCTTCTACCTTGAGCTAATATTTATACTACAAAAGGATTAACTATTTGGTAGACAAGTTTAACTATTTGATGGACAAGTAGTATGGTACCCTAATACCACTAAATCACTGACACTACTCCTTTCATCTACCCTATAACCAAGGACCATACCCTTTTACTTTATCCACCAATCACACTCATCACAACTACCCTTAGCGGGTATGCATACCCATGAATAGAACCTGCATTCAATACCTAAAGAGGTGGTGACAGTGTACCTCCATCAGGTATGTACCCGCAAAACCTAACTGTAAAGGCGCCCTTTCCTCCCTAATACATTAGTTTTGTTAAGACTATGCATACTAAATAATCAATAAAACTTATATAAATACAAATTTATGATGAATAAAGAGTAAGATGATGAAAAAATAACTTTAAGATAACATCCAACTATTTTAGTGCTAACACCTCGTATCGAATGCATTGGTTATAAATAACATGAGGAATTATGTTGTGTAGCATGTTTGAGTGGGATCAATATATGGTTGACAACATACTAAAAGCTTACACTTAGACAACCAAAAACATATTAATAAGTTTTTAAGTAATTGAGTGGGATCAATTTATGGTTGACAACATACTAAAAGCTTACACTTAGACAACCAAAAACATATTAATAAGTTTTAAGCAAAACAATAGAGTTAATTGCCAAAATCGTCCCTGAGGTTTGGGTACGTTTGTCATTTTCATCCAAAATGACACTTTTGTACCAAATTGCCCCAAACGTTTGTAACTTTTTGCCATTTTCATTCAAACCACTAACTTAGTTTGTTTTTTCTGTTAAGTTGAGGATATTTGGATGAAACTGGCAAATATAAAACCACAAGGACGATTTTGGCAGTTTACTCAAACCCTTTTTAATTTCTTTTATTTAATTATTTTTGTTACATATATAATAAAAAACAATATACATGGAGTTTTTAGAAAAAAAAAATTAATAGTTTTGTCATATAATTTTTATAAATTTTCATCCAAATCACTAACTCGTATTATTTTTTCTGTTAAGGTGAAGGATGTTTTAAATTTTATAAATTAAGACATAAATTAATTTACAGCTTCTTTATATAAATCAGTTTTATAAAGTGAAAACGTCATTGGTGTACAACACATAACAATCGATTACAATTTTTAGTATTTATCAGTTGTAGAGATAGAAAAAAATGTAAAACATTACATATTTTTTAAACGTGTTAAGCACCTAGGAAATATGTTGGTAGAAATAAAATATCTATTTAATTAAGATTATGAGAGTAACTAACTAATACTTATTCTGAGTGGCTTGAGTAAAGAAACTTTTTGTTCATAGCATTATAATTACAATTTGGTGGGTAATTTTAAGGTTTTGTAATGATGCGTTTTTTGATGGGGGGGGGGGGGGGGACTAGCTTCTGTTTTTCCTTAGGATCGAATTTAAAAGAGTAGAAGATGAATTACAAACTTGGTACATATGATAAGATTTTTTTATTTGACCTTTTTCAATAAGGTAACCATCATTTTAGTTTTATAAAATTTAGAGGTTTAATTAGATTTTATTTTTATAAAACTGATCTATATAAAAAATTAGAAATTAATTTATGTCTTAGTTTATAAACATCATTCGCCTTAATAGAAAAATTAACTTAGTTAGTGGTTGGATGAATATTTATAAAAATTATGTGACAAAGCTATTATTTTTTTCATATAAAAATTGCATGTATATTCTTTTTTGTTATATATGTAACAAAATTAATTAAATAAAAGAAATTTAAAAAAGTTTGAGTAAATTACCAAAATCGTCCCTGTGGTTTTATATTTGTCAGTTTCATCCAAATATCCTCAACTTAACAGAAAAAATAAACTAAGTTAGTGGTTTGGATGAAAATGGCAAAAAGTTACAAACGTTAGGGGCAATTTGGTACAAAAGTGTCATTTTAGACGAAAATGACAAATCTGGCCAAACCTTAGGGACGATTTTGACAATTAACTCCAAACAATATTAATTAGTATGAGAGACTAGATATCACAAGCAATTATTAACCAATTTTTTTAAGTTTTGAACAATCATGTCATCAGGGGCGGACATGCCCTATGTCAAGGGGTAGCCCGCGTTGCCCCTTGGCTCGGCCGCGATAGTGTAAAAATTTTTTTTTTTTTTTGCTTTTTTCGGATTTCGTTGCCCCTTTTCTAAAATGAAGCTTATCAAGACGGATTTACGCAATCGGATGGGTGATGAGTATTTGAACAACGCTCTAATTTGTGCGGTCGAAAAAGAAAGTTTTTGTAAAGTAAAAGAAGAGGATGTCATGGCCCGGTTTCAAGCTTTCAAAAACCGAAAATGAGAACTCATTTAGGTACGTGTTTAAATTTATTACCGCACTACTATCGTTGTTTCGTTTACATTGTATGAAGTAATTTAAAAAAAAAAATTGAAACGTTGCCCCTTAAATAATTTTCTAGATCCGCCATTGTATGTCATCCAATTTTAATAGTTATTTTTTTAATCAAAATATGTTAAGGGTTTTCTATATATTAATCGATTCTTATGTTTAAATATTTGAAAAATAGTGATAAATCTAAAACATCTTGATTTTGATAATAATATTTAAAATGTCCTAATCAACTTTTATGAACAAAAAAGCGACGCCAAGAACCTCTAAACACCCAAGGAAAGCAACGTGCACACGGTTGGTTTTTCGAATTATGAGCCTGTGCCCTATAAATATCTATTTGCCCCCCAAAGTTACGTGTTTTAATTTATTTGCCCCACTTAGATGAGAAGTTTAAGTTCATAAAAAGTTTACATTTTTTCAACTACTTCTACTCATTTGTATATCCTTGAAATATAAGACATATATAAGATTTGTAGGCAACCTTTTTTAGAAAATATACAATCGTATTGAATAAGTGGCATCAATAAAGTTGTATATTTTTACCCTTTTTATAAAATAAGTAATGCAAACATGACGTGTTAATGACACTGTCTTTATTCGTAAATAGAGGCATATGTTTTTTCTTTAACGTACAGAAAATAGTGTATTAATGAAAAATATTGAAATATGTTTACATAAGTTAGGGGGCTGTTTGGCAACATTTGAATGGTTAAGTGCTGAATCAGTAAGAGGTCTGAACCATTAAGTACTGAATCAGTAAGAGGTCTGAACCATTAAGAACCTATATAATGCTTAACCGTTCAGAGGCAAATGTCTGACCAATTCAGATTAGAGGTCTTAACCATTCAGACTCTGTATAAATCTTAACCATTCAGAGGCAAATGTCTGAACCATTCAGACATCTGCTCGTGAAACAAACAGTCTGAACCATTAAGCGCTGAACCAGTAAGAGGTCTGAACCATTAAGAGCCTCATTAAGAGGTAAATAAACAGCCTCTTACTTGCGTTCTATACGCGTGACATGCTTTAGTTTCATAAAAGCATTTAAGGGCACGAGGTCGAAGATGGTTAAGCTAGTTATCCTTTTGACATGTTGGTTGAATTGGAAACATCGCAACATGGTGGTCTGCTCTAACGATAGGATCTCGGTTTCTGGTCATCCGAGAGAAATTAAATCCATTGGGTACCTTTGGATATAAAGAAGGTCCAGTTTTAAAGATTTGGAGTGGTCTAGATGGTATATTTTTATCTTCTTGAAGAAGTATTTTTTTGGTTCCTTTTCTTTTGTTCTAACTCCTCACTAGTTTATGTTCTTTGTTTTGTTGACTTTGAAAAAATGTTTATAAAAGTCCATGTATAATGGGCGTGTTTTCCCCAATTCACGCCACACAACACCATCCCCGGGGCATTTTCGGGGCTTGAAGTGCCAAAGACGTTTTTGTGTAATACGCAACTTGCTCACACATTCCTTAATTAGGAATCGTTAGAGGGATATGAAAGAGGTTTGAACAATTATACCCATTTTTACTTCAAAATTTCTATACTTTTTTTGAACGGCCAACAGAATCAATCCCGAGCACTCTCGGGACACCCATTGGACAAACAGAGTACTCCGAGAGTAACCCGAGTCCACCACCAATTCCGGGGAAAACCCAGTATCCCACCCGCCCATAGGCATGACGGGGAAATTACCAATAAAACCCGTTTGGCTCAAGAATCCAACACATGTTTCCCTAGGTCTCCTATCATTGCCCACAAGTGCTCACTCTTCACCAAGTGGGAGTCAAACCTGCATCTCTCAAGAGAAATGCAAGTCTTCCACCACTTGATCTAGAGATCATACTGACGTGACATCCACATAACAACTAACAAAAAAACGTCTGGACTTGAACCATTACATATAATCTAACTTATTGTACATTGTATTATGTTGTCCAACGTTTTTTTTTTTTTTTTTTTTTGAAAGGTAAATTTCATTAAGAGAAAAACGACGACCCAAGCCGGGCCGACAATACACAACTACATTATTACATATTTACAAACGAGCTCCAATCCTTCCAGTCTAATCCTTTAAATCTCGATCTATTTGAAAACCAAAGAAAACTTAAAGCCTTAATTTCGCTAATAATGCTTTCAATTCTAACCGACGCATTAGAAAATTTGACATTATTCCTAGCTCGCCAGATGCTCCAGCATGTGATCATTATGATGCCTTGAACCGCGACTTTTTTCTTCTCCGACGACCCGAGGTCTTTGTATAAGGAAAGAAGATCACGAATGGAAAATGTTGTCCAACGTTTTCCGTGATAGAAGTTTGAAAGTTCAATAGCGTTGACTTTGTTTTTAGTAATTTGTACTCAAGAGGAAAATGATGATTTTTGATTTTTTGCAAGGTGGAAATCTTATCCATGTGGAATCGATTGGGAAACAAGAAACCTAAAATTTGTTTTTTTTGTTGATGACTAAATTAAAGATTTAATGTACAATTAATGCTACTTAAATGCAATTACCGAATTTGCTAATACCATGTGTAGTGAGAGGGGGAAGACCTTTGGGCATTTTGTCTCATGTGACGGTCCAGTCAGCATGCGAGCATTGTGGGACATTATGTTAAAAGGAAGGAGGCGTTATGTGTAGTGGTGATGTGTGCATTGTGGTGTATTATGTTAAAAGAGATGTAATATAATTAAACCAAAAAAACCATCAAAAAATGCTACTGGGCAAAATAAATGAGGCGTTGAAAAAAGCACTCTAGACCTTTTTTTTTTTGAAAAAAAAGCCCACTGGGGGCAGTTCTTGGGCGTTTTTTAAGAAAAAAAAACGCCAAAAAACCTCACTACAGATGGTATAAGACTAAGGGGTTGTTTGGTAGCCTCTGAATGGTCATTAAGAGGCTACCTCTTAATGGAACCATTAAGAATTTTACCAATGAGAAAGTAGAAGAATGTGACATGTGACGATTTACCATTCAGAGGTTACCTCTTAACCATTCAGACTTGAGGTTACCTCTTATTCATACAGAGGTTTTAAACCATTAAGATGTAGCATCTGAATGGTCATTAAGAGGCTAACAAACAGCCCCTAAGAAGTAAAAATTTCCTATTAACTGTAACATAACATGACATTAAAGCTTTAATTTAAGGTAGTTTTTTTCTTTATAAAAACATAAATTTAAGTTAGATTTTTTTCTTTATAAAAACTAGTGCCACTAGTAGTGACTATCCGATTAAATTATAAAAAACTTAAATTTAAGGTAGTTTTTTTCTTCGATTAAATTATAAAAACACAAATTTAAGGTAGTTTTTTTCTTTAATATATTATTAACATGGTAATAACACTCGGGTCCAAGTTGAAATTAGGAAATCAAATGTTTTTTAGAGATCTATTAACATAATCTTTTTAGGAATATTTTTCTTTTATTGTTGTGTTATCGAGCCAATATCTAGCCGGAAATTACATTGAGATAGAAGGTAAATTGGTAACAAGCTGCGTCGCTACCCCTTTTTTAATAGCAAAACTAAGTCTTCTAAAAACTACATCCATAGATCGTAGGGTCATAATATTACTATGCATGACTCTTTAAACTCAACTAAGTAGGTACACAATCTCTGGCGCAAAAAGTAAGAAATAGCGATTCCGAAAAATAAAAGAATAACATATGATCAAAATAAAAGCTTGAGTAAGTAAGGTAGGAAGAAAAAACAAGACAAGCTTTCCATTTTGAGCTCATTCTTGTTGATTTCATATGTTTTCTTTTTCTTTCATCATTTTCACTCTTCTCTAGTCACGTGTTACTTATATACTTTCTTCATATCGTTTTACATAATCATTCTTTTTAATATATCCCTCACCTCATTATGATATAAAACCATATTGATTGCACTGCACCTCTTGCACGATACCACCAGATCAACTAACAAGTTTGGCACCCCAGAGGTAGAAGAAGCGAAGAAGGAGAAACAGTGGTTTGACTGCTGTCAAAACCCATAGATGCCACAGCTATGCAAACGACTATTACCATGGCGTGGTCACACTCTCTCTAAAAGCTTATTTGCAGTAACCTTGCCTTCAACATTAAACGCGACAACCTAACCCAAATTCATGAACCTTCATAACCAAATCATAATCCATATGCTATTTTATATCGTCTCTCTTTGACAATAGCACACCTTTAACACTGTTGCATAGAGGTAACCATGGTCGTTCCATGGTCTCATTTTCGCCATATCCAACCCTAGCTAATATGTTGGTTATCAAAACACTAGTAACCTCCCATGTTCAACTAGAAAAGTCGTAATCATTTACACATTTTGATTTTTATTTCTGAAAACGATTATACACATAATTTTTAGTTACATATCATGGAAATTATTTTGTTTTTACCTTTTCAGTTTGTTGCATGTAATTTTTGTATCGCACAAATACATATTTATGAAGGCCCTAACTATCTGCACACCCAGTTTGCCTATCTGCACACTTAGGGTTTACCTACGCAGCGTATTGACCTATACTCAGCGTATATAAACCATGGATCTCAGTGCCTAATAACCAATCATTGCACAGAAAACAAGGTTTATATACGCTGCGTATAGCTCTCTACGCAGCGTATATAAACCATTAGACTTTTTTGGGTCATTTTGGTAGGTTTGAGGGATCATTTTTTCACAAAGTTTATATACGCTGCGTATTGACCTATACTCAGCGTATATAAAGGTCTGAAAATGTCATTTATACCCTTGTATTGAGGCTATACGAAGCCAAATACAAGGATAGTTGTGTCATTTTTGTCTTATACGCTGCGTAGTGACCTCTAAGAAGCGTATATAAAGCTCCATTTTTGTATTTTTTTTTGTGTGTATTCCTTTGTTTATTTATAAAAAAAGTAAATTAATTGTATGTATTTTGGGGTATTTCCATGTTTATTTATAAAAAACAATATTATTAAAAATAATACAAAAATTATGAATTATAAGAATTAAAAATAATACAAATATTAGGTCCCGTATTGACCTCGTATAAGCCTATAAGTGTGATATCGTGTCGTATAGCGTCGTATAGGTCACGTATTGACCTCGTATAAGCCTATAAGTGTGATACCGAATCATATAGCGTCGTATAGGTCATGTATTGAACTCGTATAAGCCTATAAGTGTGATATCGTATCGTATAACGTAGTATAGGTCACGTATTGACCTCGTATAAGCCTATAAGTGTGATATCGTATCGTATAGCGTCGTATAGGTCACGTATTGACCTCGTATAAGCCTATAAGTGTGATATCGTATCGTATAGCGTCGTATAGGTCACGTATTGACCTCGTTTAAGCCTATAAGTGTGATATCGTGTCGTATAGGTCATGTATTGACCTCGTATAAGCCTATAAGTGTGATATCGTATCGTATAGGTGTGGTTTAGGTCCCGTCTAATCCTATATGCATATACAAGACCTATAGGAAACCTATACGAGACTTATACTACACTATACTATACGATACGATACGATACTATACAATAACACCCGTATAGGCCTCTATACGAGACTTATATACTATACACTATACGATACGATATGATGCAATACGATACGATACGATGCAATACGATAAGATAATTTAATTTAAGCAAAGGAATACACAATAAAAAAAATACAAAAATGGAGCTTTATATACGCTCCTTAGAGGTCCCTACGCAGCGTATGAGACAAAAATGACACAACTACCCTTGTATTTGGCTTCGTATAGCCTCAACACAAGGGTATAAAAGACATTTTCAGACCTTTATATATGCTGCGTATAGGTCAATACGCAGCGTATATAAAGGGTAGTTTTTATTTTTAACCCCAAACATGTGGTTAAATTATCTTTTTAACCCTTATTGTATATATACGCTGCGTATAGAGCTCTAAGGAGCGTATATAAAGGTCTGAAAATGTCATTTATACCCTTGTATTGAGGCTATACGAAGCCAAATACAAGGGTAGTTGTGTCATTTTTGTCTTATACGCTGCGTAGTGACCTCTAAGGAGCGTATATAAAGCTCCATTTTTGTATTTTTTTTGTGTATTCCTTTGTTTATTTATAAAAAAAAGTAAATTAATTGTGTGTATTTTGGGGTATTTCCATGTTTATTTATAAAAAAACAATATTATTAAAAATAATACAAATATTATGAATTATAAGAATTAAAAATAATACAAATATTAGGTCCCGTATTGACCTCGTATAAGCCTATAAGTGTGATATCGTGTCGTATAGCGTCGTATAGGTCACGTATTGACCTCGTATAAGCCTATAAGTGTGATACCGAATCATATAGCGTCGTATAGGTCATGTATTGAACTCGTATAAGCCTATAAGTGTGATATCGTATCGTATAACGTAATATAGGTCACGTATTGACCTCGTATAAGCCTATAAGTGTGAAATTGTATCGTATAGCGTCGTATAGGTCACGTATTGACTTCGTATAAGCCTATAAGTGTGATATCGTATCGTATAGCGTCGTATAGGTCACGTATTGACCTCGTATAAGCCTATAAGTGTGATATCGTGTCGTATAGCGTCGTATAGGTCATGTATTGACCTCGTATAAGCCTATAAGTGTGATATCGTATCGTATAGGTGTGGTTTAGGTCCCGTCAAATCCTATATGCATATACAAGACCTATAGGAAACCTATACGAGACTTATACTACACTATACGATACGATACGATACTATACAATAACACCCGTATAGGCCTCTATACGAGACTTATATACTATACACTATACACTATACGATACGATATGATGCAATACGATACGATGCAATACGATAAGATAATTTAATTTAAACGATAACAATATAATATATTTGTATTATTTACGAATAATATTGTTTTTTTATAAATAATTTTCTTTTTTTTATAAATAAACAAAGGAATACGATAATTTAATTTAAACGATAACAAAACAATATATTTGTATTATTTACCAATAATATTGTTTTTTTATAAATAATTTTCTTTTTTAATTTTTATAATTCATAATATTTATATAATTTTTTATTTTTATAATTTATATTTGTATTATTTACCAATAATATTGTTTTTTTATAAATAATTTTCTTTTTTTTTTATAAATAAGCAAAGGAATACACAATAAAAAAATACAAAAATGGAGCTTTATATACGCTCCTTAGAGGTCCCTACGCAGCGTATGAGACAAAAATGACACAACTACCCTTGTATTTGGCTTCGTATAGCCTCAACACAAGGGTATAAAAGACATTTTCAGACCTTTATATACGCTGCTTAGAGGTCAATACGCAGCTTATTTAAACTTTGTGAAAAAATGATCCCTCAAACCTCTCAAAATGACCCAAAAAAATCTAATGGTTTATATACGCTGCGTATAGACCAATACGCAGCGTATATGACCCTTGTTTTCTGTGCAATGATTGGTTATCAGGCACTGAGATCCATGGTTTATCTACGCAGCGTATTGGTCAATACGCAGCGTATAGGGTTAACCCAATACGCTGCATATTGACCAATACGCTGCGTAGGTAAACCCTAATTTTGCTAGGGTTTGGTGTGCCAATAGGCACTTTAGTGTGCCAATATGCACACCCTTTATGAAAGCAATGCTTTATTTGCTTTTATTCCGTACATATAACAGTTTTACCATATCGCGTGTAAGAAACGATCTGGGTATCATATAACTATATACAAACGTTATAATCATAAGAACTTTAATCTTACTTTTTAGCTAATTATAATTTTAAGAACTTTAATCTTATTTTTTTTAAATTAGTGACGTATATTTACTAAACGTATTCAAGTAGAAATACAATTTCTTAGATGAAAATTATGATTTCAAACTATTGAAGGTTTGGGTCAACGTATGTCAGCGGTGGAGTATTGGTCAATCCTTAAGTACCGTTTGATGATCCTCATGTTCCCGGATGATGAAACTTGCCTAGTTTGCCGTAAAGCATGCCTGGATAAATACGGGGAGCATGCGTTCCACTGTAGAGAGTTGCCGGGGTTTAAGTATCGCCATGACTTTGTTCGAGACACGTTAATGGATATTCTCAGACGCGCAGGGATCTCGGCAAAGAAAGAGGCACCGGTTAATTTTCTTACAGATCCGTCGGAGGGGAGATCCACCCTACGCCCGGCTGACGTGCTAGTTTTTGGTTGGGATGGTGGGAAACATGCTTGTGTCGATCTCACAGGTGTATCCCCCCTAGCCGGGTTCCGGGAAAATGAGTTTGTGGCGGGGCAAGCGGTACTGAAAGCAGAGTCAAAGAAGGTGGAAAAGCACGCGAAAGCTTGTGAGGATAATCAACATGCCTTTGTCCCCCTGGCGTTTGACACGTTCGGCTTCTTGGCGCCGGAGGCAGTTCGGTTCTTGTCTAGAGTTCAGCGTGTGGTCCACAGCAACTTTTCGACCCCTCAGGGGCGAGGCTTTGTTTTTAGTTGATTAGGGTTTTCTATTTAGAAAGGGATGGTGGCGCAGTTTGTTGCTCGTCTACCTGCTATCCTTATGTAATTTGCCCAAATTATTGGAATGAAATATATTTTAAGAAAAAAAAATTATTTTATTAAAAAAAAAACTATTAAATATTCCATCAAATTGTTATTTAAACATCAATAAATAAATATAGATTATACAGGTAATATGATTCATAGAATACAAAAACATAAAACATAAAACGATAAACGATAAACGTAAATCTTGAGTTGACTTATATCTAATAATTCTAACGAAACACAACTTCCGTTTGCTCGCCGTTAACGCCCGTCGTAAATCGTTAACTTAACCACACCCCTTTTAACGTTAGTGTGTGTTTTCTTTGACCTTAATTCACACTATCTTTCTCTCTCTAAACTTTCTCTCTCTCTCTCTCTAAATTAACGGCATATTCATCTCTCCCAAAAATTTGAGCTTTTCACGGAGACAAAATCCATTAACCCAAAAGCAAGAAAATACCCACATTCAATCTTTCTTTCTTTCTTGAATTGAATTTTTTCATTAAAGATCCATAAAAACATAATCTTTCTCTCTCTAGAACACCCACACTTTCTCTCTCTCTAAAAAGATTAACACCCACATTGATTCTTGAATTTTTTCTTCAAGGATCCAGAGAAAATATAATCTTTCTCTCTCTAGAACACACACACTCTCTCTCTCTCTAACCCAAAGCAAGAAAAGAAAATACCCACATTGATTCTTTCTCTGTTTCTTGAATTTTTTTTTTTTGAAAATTTTCTTTGAAGATCCAAAAAAGATTCAATCTTTCTCTCTCTAGAACAAAACCCACATACCCACTCTCTCTCTAAACATTCTTGGCCGGAAAAAAATGGTGGTAAATGTGATAAAATGGAGGCCATGGCCGCCATTAATGTCAAAGAAATTCAAGGTGAAATTGGTGGTGAAGAAGATGGAAGGTGGGAGCTGTGATCCTGTGCATGCGGACCCAGAGAAGGGTTACCATAGGGCTGTGGAGATTAAGTGGAAAGGGCCCAAGATTACTTTGAGTTCTTTTAGGAGGACTGTGAAGAGAAATTTCACAAGAGAGGAGAGAGTTGTTGACCCAAACGGTGTCGTTCAATGGGATGAAGAGTTTCAAACTGTTTGTACACTTTCTGGGTATAAAGAGAATGCTTTTAATCCTTGGGAGATTGGGTTTACTGTGTTAAATGTAAGTTTCTTGATTACCCTTTTTTTTATAATTTTTTTAAAATATTTTTATTAATTTTTTTCATGTTTTTTGATTTAGTTTTTGTTAAGATTAATGAATTGCAACTTTGCAAGTACAAATCTTGAAATGCCTTTTGACACTTTCAAAAAGTTGGGTGATTTTATTCTGCACACTTTCTTGATGGGAATCCTATGTACACATACATAGTTACATACACATATTCTGTATCTATATATTTAGACATATACATTTGGGCATGTTTCTTTGTTCCTTTATATGATGCTAAAGCCAATGAAATTAGCCTTACCCATAGTGATTCTATTGCATTTTTGTGTGTGTTGTTTAAATGTCATATAGGTTATTTTTTCACATAATTTGCAATAATATTTATATTCGGTATTTGGTTTTGCGTTGTACCACGAGTTTAGCGTAAGCTGTGCTTTACCTGGTCCCACTGGTTAGCAGGGTATTGGTCGAGTAATGGGTTCTCATGCTCACCGAAAGGAAAAAAATAAAAAAATGGAGTACTTGAAAGAACATAGGAATGCAGATTATCGTATTATGCTAATTTTGACCGTTTTCTTGATGTTGATATCTATACTCATGGTAGTTATTCCAATAACTAGTGGTTTATTTAAAGACGTCGAATGCCCTAGTTTTGCTCAAGATATGATTGGTCCACTAGTGTCGTGAATCGTTATGGATGACGCAGATCATATACCGTATATTGTCGCATCATACGTATTCTATATGTATCCTATGTTGTCGCATTATGTGTACATATTGTCGCATCATACGTATCCTATATTGCTGCATCATATGCATCCTATATTGTCGCATCATACGTATCCTATTATTGTTGCAGCTATTCCTAAACAGATTATGTGATCCCTAAATAACCAGACAGTTTCACTGTACACAAACGCTAGAAACTAAATATCTGCGACCTAATAAACACAATAATCAGCCAAACGCCCCTTTAGAGGTTTCTAATAAGGGTTAATGTTGGAAATCTCTCTTACGTCCGATCTTTATAATATTGTTTCCTAGTAGTTTCATATGTCCTTTTTTTTAACTTAGGGATCAAGCCTGGGACCGAAAAACAAAATTCCTATACTTGGAACAGCATCTTTGAATCTCGCTGAATTTGCTTCTGCTGCTGAAGAAAAAGATCTCGACCTCACAATTCCTCTCACCATTTCATGTGGAGCATCTGAGCCGGGCCCCTCTCTTCATGTAAGTGGCCTTTATTTATTTTTTTATACCGAAAATATTCACAATATGTATTTTTGCATTGGTGTATTTTGTAGATGCAATAATTCTAGTTTTAGAAAGTCTGATAACTAAGTAAGGAATTTCCAACATATAAAGGATCTTACTCGTGTTCTTAAGCGATGATTTGTTGCCGTTTTGGTGTGATATGCATGTAGGCCCCACAAAATTGTGTCGTTATTTCTAAAGATCGTAACTTTTAAAGAATGAATTTCAGTTTCCCCTTTTGCCATCACATTTGATGTGCATGTACATATAGGAACATTTTGCCTATCCCATCGAATAAAGATTG
>JARYGA010044564.1:0-31175 GCA_030545235.1 Helianthus tuberosus
AAATATACAAGGGATGCCATCAATACCTCTATAAAACTCCATCTCTTTAATAACCATTGCACTAAAGATGCAGGCATCTCTTAATCTGATCAAGTGAAACACTTTTCAAGGTATTCTCCTTTTGATTTTCTTAACTATTTATTCTTGTCATTTATCTTGTACTTACTTGTGATATTGTATCATGAAACAGCATAAGAGTATGGAGATATCTATTGCTAGCCATCCCCACAAAGTTGTCCTAAAATATGCTCCGTGGCCTTATTACTGTTTGGGTTGTGACCAAATAGGTTTCGGCTTGACTTACGTGTGCAGCCAGGGCTGCAACTTCTTTCTGCACAAACAATGTGGAAAACCACAAGCTCTAATCGAGTACCCATTCTCCGATTCATGTGTTCTTAAATTTTGTGATGGCGGAGTTGGGGACGGTTCCCTTTGTGATGCATGTGGCAAGAAAATCAAAGGGTTTCACTACAGATGCACATGTACATTTCGGAAACGTCATTTGCACCCGTCTTGTCTTGCTGAGGAAAAGACTTTAGATGCTGCGCATGGTCTTACGTTGCACCTCAACAAGGCGGCTACATCAAACTGTTTGCACTGTGGAACTAAAGATCTTTTGTCTAAGGTTCGCGGTTGGGCTTATGTGTCTTCATGTGGGAGTTATTCTTATCATGTTTCATGTGTGAAGGAAATCATTAACATGAACTGGAGGTATGGGTTTTTCACTGGCAAAATGGATCCCTTTCTGACTATTAAACAGCAATTTCCAGAAGATAATGATCGGATGAACCAGAACCAGCTACATGTGGTGCGAAAAAAGGAGATACGTGAAAAGAAGAAGGCAAAAGCCGTTCTTAGTGTCTTATTTAGTGTCATAACCGGGAATCCCTTTGGTCTTGTTGGTGCTGCTCAGTCATTTTTCGGTAGTTCGTATGCTGATTTTGTTTAGTTGTCCAGCTTTTCTTTAAGCAAGAAATTTGTATGGTAAACGTATACAATTATGCATCGCAATTTTTATGGGGTTTATAAATCAGAATTTGAATCATAAGCTATGAAATATTTTTACTTAGAAGAAGATGAATCCAAATGTACCATCAATAGTAACAAGGCAATACTCATTTCATCGCTAACTTATTTAACAAAATAAAAAAAAATTAAAAAAATTGTTACCATTCAAACACAACATGATACATTTGATCATTCTTTAACCTTATTCCATCACTCAGGCAGGGAAGATGGTTCACTTAGGTTTTGGCTCTCATTTTATCAGTAGATCTTATAAAACCCAACAATCTGCCCTCTAGAATTTATTCTTTTATTTGTTGATGCCCAATGTGACATTTGTGAAAATCCTGGTAAACAAAAACGAGTATCCATAAGTGAGAATTGTTATCGATAAGCATTGCTGAGGCATGATACGTAATCAAACATGGCTTATATAATTACGAGGGCGTGGATTAGTTAAATTGATGCATTAACGGTAACATAGAGTTAAAATGCTTGTGACACTTGAAAAACATTTTAGGCGATTTGTTTTTCGAATATCAAAACGTAAACGTTACACGACCAACAAAACAAAGCCGGTGGTGCCGTGAACAATTCAGGGGGCATAATTTAGTTTGAACATGATCATTAGTAAGTAACATGAGAGCATTGAGGCCTTAACACGTAGTGAACATGTTCCACGAAGTAGTTTGCGGTTAATGGAACACCTATATTTTAAACATGCACTGTATCAACCAAACATGTATTGCATCATCTGTCAAGCCTAAAAAGACTTATAAAACATTTATTTAAAACGTTTTATGCAAAAATGTGAAAGTATTCGTGTTTTTGTTAAAGTTAAAGTATGATCGACTTTTTTTAAACACAAAAACTATACAAAAACCGCTCGTTTTGCGTTGATTACCGAACTGGGGAAGCGTTTAAATTGTTTTTATCCATAGTATCAAATATCTCCTAAATTCTATCTTAATGCGTGGAAATTGGTGCAAGTTTGAAGTCAAAGTGGACATTTGTCCAACCTCTTGTGTGATCAGAACCCAAACTCATTTCACTTCTTAGATACTTGTTCCAGCCCCTTTTCAAGTAGAACCATGGTATCTGTAACACCCCGTCCCGGAATGGGCCGGCGTGTCACAATAACAGTAGTCAGATCAAAAACATAATTCCATTTATACTTAAATGTATTACAAGGCTTTACAGCTTAATGAAGGATATCTAATCCATTACAATTATTTCTACCGTCTTTTCCAAACACTCGAGCACTCTTCCATATTCCGTCCCAGCTTGTCTTGATAACCTGACGTAAAGAAGAAAACCACAACAACAAAAACGTACGTCTGAGCAAAATTTTTGAAAGTTTTGCCCAGTGTGCGGATAGAGGAAAACAAAAGCTTATTTTATTTTGATAACCGGATGAAACTTGACGATGCAAATAACTTAATTTCATAATCATATCTTACGGATGTACCCATGAGCAAACTGAAAACGTGACAATACACAGGTAGCTACTCCTGCATACTTATCACACGAAATGGCAAGTTGGCATACCCGTTATCCATTTCCTTATAACTTAAATCCTAGGATCGATCCATACGCCTCCTAATAGCTTTGTACCACACTTGTACTTAAGAGACGCCGTGAACTAATCTCTCCGTCACGGGTGGAGCACATGATGTCGATGCCACAACAACATGCTCGTGGGACACTCCACGAGAAGCGATACTCAGGGTATCAGAGTACAAATGGTCTTATCAACATAACTTATAAAACTTATGTTCAGAACAGAACGGAACATATATTGGAACATGCGATAATGAGTACAACTTAACAGAAAAACTATCGCATGACATGAAAACTAAATCAAATGATTAGAATAGGAATCGAACGGACTGTCAAATGAATCGATAATCAAAGACGTGAGGAGTTTTAAAAACAAGACATAGTAATTTAAAACAATTTGACTTGAGTAACATAATACTTATATATCATATTAAACTTGTAACTTATTTACTTATAACTTATAAGTCTTAAGATATTTAACTTGTAACTTGAAAAAAATATACGAATCTTTGGCGAGATTGAAAATATAAGAGTGGAACCAGTCATCAAGGTATGGTTATCAATCCTATCTTGACAATTTCGTCCCCAAAATGTGGTTTATTAAACGAAACAAGATAAAACCTTGACTCGTTAATAAGGAGCCACTAGAGTAGGAAATGAAACTTGTATAAAATAAACCATTTTCTAAATAACTGATGTAAAACAAAACCTTTTCAAAACGTTTGTAACTTTCAACACATGTTTCATAACTTAATCTTAATACGGAATCTATAACTTATTTCATAACTTAGTCTTAATACGGAATCTATAACTTATTTCATAACTTAATCTTAATACGGAATCTATAACTTATTTCATAACTTAATCTTAATACGGAATCTATAACTTATAACTTAATCTTAATACTGAATTTAAACTCAAGAATGATATACTTATATCAAAACGACGTAAATCGAAAGAAAGGATCTTTTATAAAAACGACATGAAAGGAAGGAACCTATCCGTACTGAACTTATAACTTATACCTTAAATCTTAATACGGAATTTGAAATCAGGATTGACAAAAATCGAAAGGAAGGAACCTATCCGTACCTTAAAATTTTCCAAATGATGCTACCTTGTTTCCAATTGTAGATTCATACGGACAGAGTTTAGTTTACTGATTGTTCTCTTAACCTAATTTGCACACAAACTAGGTAATTAACTAATACAGCTTTTACGATAACTCACGAGATTAAACCTTCACAACAAATGACAAAGTGCGATACTTCATCCATCGAATTAACGATGATTCATCGAATTAACGACGAACGACAAAGTACGATACTTAAACATCCAGCGGATTCACAACTAAGGACGGAGTATAGTCCGTTTTCGGACAGCACTCAAACATCCCGTCGAAATCACGACGAATGACAAAGTATAAGCCCAATTTGAGCAGCACTTAAACATCTATCGGATAGTTCAAATCGATCGGACAATGAATCGTAGCAGCGATTGAGTTAATACCCTGATTGCGGCAGCACCCCGCTATACTAATTAGTGTTTCGTGTGTGTTAATTGAGAGTATTTGGACGATATCTCCGCGTCTGAGTTGAATTTTATCGTCGTTTGAACACCCAGAATCGAATGCCAATGTCTTCTATTTATAGCCAAAATTTGAGAAGCCCTGCGCATCGTAGGCCTTCAATACCATACGCATCGTATGGTCTTTTAACCTGGCTGCGCATCGTAGGCTATAACAGCCTGCGCATCGTATGGGTTAAAAAATAGGCTTATAGACTAGCCACGTTTGGGACTAGCTATGCTGAGTCAGTACTTTCGAATTTTCTGAATTTTACAACGAAACTTTAAGATAATTATCAACTAGGTTTTACCCCCTTTGAGTTTTAGGGGCCCTAATCCTGATTCTGAAAATTCTGAAAATCTTAGGGTTTGTATAGAATTACTTGGGTGTCTTAATTAGGGTTTCCTATTGGACTATAAATCATAAGGGTTGTTTACATTTTTGTTTTAAAATTTTCGGGTGTTACAAATATACCCCTCTAAAAAAAATTTCGTCCTCGAAATTATGACATACATATATATATATTAATAATCACACTTAAACGCGACCCACTATGATCAATAGTCATACTTGAAATAAAGCTAGAGTAAAAAAAATGAAGATGACGAAATACTTATGTTCGAGACTATCATGAAGTGAAAAGAAAAAGTTACTAAACGATGTATCGACTGATTGGACATCGAAATCCTAACCCAATGTCTACCCATTACCTCACAGGTCTTAACTTATGTTTAAGTTTTCTACAGGAAAGAGCCTTTGCTCTGATACCATAGCTGTAACACCCCGTCCCGGAATGGGCCGGCGTGTCACAATAACAGTAGTCAGATCAAAAACATAATTCCATTTATACTTAAATGTATTACAAGGCTTTACAGCTTAATGAAGGATATCTAATCCATTACAATTATTTCTACCGTCTTTTCCAAACACTCGAGCACTCTTCCATATTCCGTCCCAGCTTGTCTTGATAACCTGACGTAAAGAAGAAAACCACAACAACAAAAACGTACGTCTGAGCAAAATTTTTGAAAGTTTTGCCCAGTGTGCGGATAGAGGAAAACAAAAGCTTATTTTATTTTGATAACCGGATGAAACTTGACGATGCAAATAACTTAATTTCATAATCATATCTTACGGATGTACCCATGAGCAAACTGAAAACGTGACAATACACAGGTAGCTACTCCTGCATACTTATCACACGAAATGGCAAGTTGGCATACCCGTTATCCATTTCCTTATAACTTAAATCCTAGGATCGATCCATACGCCTCCTAATAGCTTTGTACCACACTTGTACTTAAGAGACGCCGTGAACTAATCTCTCCGTCACGGGTGGAGCACATGATGTCGATGCCACAACAACATGCTCGTGGGACACTCCACGAGAAGCGATACTCAGGGTATCAGAGTACAAATGGTCTTATCAACATAACTTATAAAACTTATGTTCAGAACAGAACGGAACATATATTGGAACATGCGATAATGAGTACAACTTAACAGAAAAACTATCGCATGACATGAAAACTAAATCAAATGATTAGAATAGGAATCGAACGGACTGTCAAATGAATCGATAATCAAAGACGTGAGGAGTTTTAAAAACAAGACATAGTAATTTAAAACAATTTGACTTGAGTAACATAATACTTATATATCATATTAAACTTGTAACTTATTTACTTATAACTTATAAGTCTTAAGATATTTAACTTGTAACTTGAAAAAAAAATACGAATCTTTGGCGAGATTGAAAATATAAGAGTGGAACCAGTCATCAAGGTATGGTTATCAATCCTATCTTGACAATTTCGTCCCCAAAATGTGGTTTATTAAACGAAACAAGATAAAACCTTGACTCGTTAATAAGGAGCCACTAGAGTAGGAAATGAAACTTGTATAAAATAAACCATTTTCTAAATAACTGATGTAAAACAAAACCTTTTCAAAACGTTTGTAACTTTCAACACATGTTTCATAACTTAATCTTAATACGGAATCTATAACTTATTTCATAACTTAGTCTTAATACGGAATCTATAACTTATTTCAAAACTTAATCTTAATACGGAATCTATAACTTATTTCATAACTTAATCTTAATACGGAATCTATAACTTATAACTTAATCTTAATACTGAATTTAAACTCAAGAATGATATACTTATATCAAAACGACGTAAATCGAAAGAAAGGATCTTTTATAAAAACGACATGAAAGGAAGGAACCTATCCGTACTGAACTTATAACTTATACCTTAAATCTTAATACGGAATTTGAAATCAGGATTGACAAAAATCGAAAGGAAGGAACCTATCCGTACCTTAAAATTTTCCAAATAATGCTACCTTGTTTCCAATTGTAGATTCATACGGACAGAGTTTAGTTTACTGATTGTTCTCTTACCCTAATTTGCACACAAACTAGGTAATTAACTAATACAGCTTTTACGATAACTCACGAGATTAAACCTTCACAACAAATGACAAAGTGCGATACTTCATCCATCGAATTAACGATGATTCATCGAATTAACGACGAACGACAAAGTACGATACTTAAACATCCAGCGGATTCACAACTAAGGACGGAGTATAGTCCGTTTTCGGACAGCACTCAAACATCCCGTCGAAATCACGACGAATGACAAAGTATAAGCCCAATTTGAGCAGCACTTAAACATCTATCGGATAGTTCAAATCGATCGGACAATGAATCGTAGCAGCGATTGAGTTAATACCCTGATTGCGGCAGCACCCCGCTATACTAATTAGTGTTTCGTGTGTGTTAATTGAGAGTATTTGGACGATATCTCCGCGTCTGAGTTGAATTTTATCGTCGTTTGAACACCCAGAATCGAATGCCAATGTCTTCTATTTATAGCCAAAATTTGAGAAGCCCTGCGCATCGTAGGCCTTCAATACCATACGCATCGTATGGTCTTTTAACCTGGCTGCGCATCGTAGGCTATAACAGCCTGCGCATCGTATGGGTTAAAAAATAGGCTTATAGACTAGCCACGTTTGGGACTAGCTATGCTGAGTCAGTACTTTCGAATTTTCTGAATTTTACAACGAAACTTTAAGATAATTATCAACTAGGTTTTACCCCCTTTGAGTTTTAGGGGCCCTAATCCTGATTCTGAAAATTCTGAAAATCTTAGGGTTTGTATAGAATTACTTGGGTGTCTTAATTAGGGTTTCCTATTGGACTATAAATCATAAGGGTTGTTTACATTTTTGTTTTAAAATTTTCGGGTGTTACAAATCTACCCCTCTAAAAAAAATTTCGTCCTCGAAATTATGACATACATATATATATATATTAATAATCACACTTAAACGCGACCCACTATGATCAATAGTCATACTTGAAATAAAGCTAGAGTAAAAAAAATGTAGATGACGAAATACTTATGTTCGAGACTATCATGAAGTGAAAAGAAAAAGTTACTAAACGATGTATCGACTGATTGGACATCGAAATCCTAACCCAATGTCTACCCATTACCTCACAGGTCTTAACTTATGTTTAAGTTTTCTACAGGAAAGAGCCTTTGCTCTGATACCATAGCTGTAACACCCCGTCCCGGAATGGGCCGGCGTGTCACAATAACAGTAGTCAGATCAAAAACATAATTCCATTTATACTTAAATGTATTACAAGGCTTTACAGCTTAATGAAGGATATCTAATCCATTACAATTATTTCTACCGTCTTTTCCAAACACTCGAGCACTCTTCCATATTCCGTCCCAGCTTGTCTTGATAACCTGACGTAAAGAAGAAAACCACAACAACAAAAACGTACGTCTGAGCAAAATTTTTGAAAGTTTTACCCAGTGTGCGGATAGAGGAAAACAAAAGCTTATTTTATTTTGATAACCGGATGAAACTTGACGATGCAAATAACTTAATTTCATAATCATATCTTACGGATGTACCCATGAGCAAACTGAAAACGTGACAATACACAGGTAGCTACTCCTGCATACTTATCACACGAAATGGCAAGTTGGCATACCCGTTATCCATTTCCTTATAACTTAAATCCTAGGATCGATCCATACGCCTCCTAATAGCTTTGTACCACACTTGTACTTAAGAGACGCCGTGAACTAATCTCTCCGTCACGGGTGGAGCACATGATGTCGATGCCACAACAACATGCTCGTGGGACACTCCACGAGAAGCGATACTCAGGGTATCAGAGTACAAATGGTCTTATCAACATAACTTATAAAACTTATGTTCAGAACAGAACGGAACATATATTGGAACATGCGATAATGAGTACAACTTAACAGAAAAACTATCGCATGACATGAAAACTAAATCAAATGATTAGAATAGGAATCGAACGGACTGTCAAATGAATCGATAATCAAAGACGTGAGGAGTTTTAAAAACAAGACATAGTAATTTAAAACAATTTGACTTGAGTAACATAATACTTATATATCATATTAAACTTGTAACTTATTTACTTATAACTTATAAGTCTTAAGATATTTAACTTGTAACTTGAAAAAAAAATACGAATCTTTGGCGAGATTGAAAATATAAGAGTGGAACCAGTCATCAAGGTATGGTTATCAATCCTATCTTGACAATTTCGTCCCCAAAATGTGGTTTATTAAACGAAACAAGATAAAACCTTGACTCGTTAATAAGGAGCCACTAGAGTAGGAAATGAAACTTGTATAAAATAAACCATTTTCTAAATAACTGATGTAAAACAAAACATTTTCAAAACGTTTGTAACTTTCAACACATGTTTCATAACTTAATCTTAATACGGAATCTATAACTTATTTCATAACTTAGTCTTAATACGGAATCTATAACTTATTTCATAACTTAATCTTAATACGGAATCTATAACTTATTTCATAACTTAATCTTAATACGGAATCTATAACTTATAACTTAATCTTAATACTGAATTTAAACTCAAGAATGATATACTTATATCAAAACGACGTAAATCGAAAGAAAGGATCTTTTATAAAAACGACATGAAAGGAAGGAACCTATCCGTACTGAACTTATAACTTATACCTTAAATCTTAATACGGAATTTGAAATCAGGATTGACAAAAATCGAAAGGAAGGAACCTATCCGTACCTTAAAATTTTCCAAATGATGCTACCTTGTTTCCAATTGTAGATTCATACGGACAGAGTTTAGTTTACTGATTGTTCTCTTAACCTAATTTGCACACAAACTAGGTAATTAACTAATACAGCTTTTACGATAACTCACGAGATTAAAACTTCACAACAAATGACAAAGTGCGATACTTCATCCATCGAATTAACGATGATTCATCGAATTAACGACGAACGACAAAGTACGATACTTAAACATCCAGCGGATTCACAACTAAGGACGGAGTATAGTCCGTTTTCGGACAGCACTCAAACATCCCGTCGAAATCACGACGAATGACAAAGTATAAGCCCAATTTGAGCAGCACTTAAACATCTATCGGATAGTTCAAATCGATCGGACAATGAATCGTAGCAGCGATTGAGTTAATACCCTGATTGCGGCAGCACCCCGCTATACTAATTAGTGTTTCGTGTGTGTTAATTGAGAGTATTTGGACGATATCTCCGTGTCTGAGTTGAATTTTATCGTCGTTTGAACACCCAGAATCGAATGCCAATGTCTTCTATTTATAGCCAAAATTTGAGAAGCCCTGCGCATCGTAGGCCTTCAATACCATACGCATCGTATGGTCTTTTAACCTGGCTGCGCATCGTAGGCTATAACAGCCTGCGCATCGTATGGGTTAAAAAATAGGCTTATAGACTAGCCACGTTTGGGACTAGCTATGCTGAGTCAGTACTTTCGAATTTTCTGAATTTTACAACGAAACTTTAAGATAATTATCAACTAGGTTTTACCCCCTTTGAGTTTTAGGGGCCCTAATCCTGATTCTGAAAATTCTGAAAATCTTAGGGTTTGTACAGAATTACTTGGGTGTCTTAATTAGGGTTTCCTATTGGACTATAAATCATAAGGGTTGTTTACATTTTTGTTTTAAAATTTTCTGGTGTTACAGTATCAATTCCCTCCTTGATTAAAATTATTATGCGTTTTGTGTTAAAAGGTCTTTGAACAAAAAGAAAAGAGTTTTTATCCATGAAACATAATACTTTGGCTACAAAGGCTGTTTAAGCTTCTAATTTATGTAATAAGATGGTTCATGATGTACGATGGAGAAACCTTCAAGTTATTGATAAAAATACAAACATTCGACAAGAAAAACGGATTTAAAACCCTAACCTAAAAAGTTGGTTTCCAAAGCTTGAAACATAATGTTATATACATGTTTGTGTTGAATATGGTCTGTAGGTGTGCTACCTAGCTTTACACGAGCTCTAGAAGTATAGAAGTTGCTCCAACTCATGAGAAACGAAAGGTGTAACACTCGAACACTGAAAATAAGTGCACTAGACTTCGTTTGAACATAAACTATGGCGTGGGTAATTTTAGCTTGTGATCATTTACAAGGTAATCACATATAGTAAATTAAGGTTCTCTACAAAATTTAAGGAGTTTTGGATAATCGGAATGGTGAGCTTATTGGCATTTAATAGCATTAATTCGGGAAAAAAGCAAACGGATTAAATAAATCCCCAAATTTTGCACGCAGTCTTATTTGACATGAGAATGTTACACACTAAATTCGGGGTTCATTGGATAACCTAGATATGGTTTTAAAAATCGCGTTTTATCGAAATATCGACAACTGAAAATCTTTTTTGAAATCTCGGATGACTTTGACAATTTTAAAGGAGTTATTAGGACTAGTTTTAGTTTTTCAATTAAAATTTTTAGAATTAACTGATGTCGGATGGTATAAATTGCCAAATTAATCGTTAATGGGATTTTTAAAACTAAATTATCTAGCTTAACAAATAAATTTAATATTTACTAAATATAATTTTCCTAAAATTTATATATCATCAGTTACACATATATATATATATATATATATATATATATATATATATATATATATATATATATAGGGGATCGCTAGAATGAGAACCACCACGAGTTATGAGAACCACGAGAACCGCGCCCCGCGGGTGGCCGTCGGCGACGAAATTTTTTTTACACCTAGATCCGTATATTTTAGGGGGGGGTGTAAATTTCCGGTTCAAACGGCGCGCCCGAGGGGGTAGTTTTTTACGCCCAAAGTTTGGGTTTTTTTAATTTTTCTTTTTTTTTTACCAAACTTTGGGCGTAAAAAACTACCCCCTCGGGCGCGCCGTTTGAACCGAAAATTTACACCCCCCTAAAATATACGGATCTAGGTGTAAAAAAAATTTCGTCGCCGTCGGCCACCCGCGGGGCGCGGTTCTCGTGGTTCTCATAACTCGTGGTGGTTCTCATTCTAGCGGCTCCCTATATATATATCAATATAGGGGACCGCTAAAATGAGAACCAACTCGAGTTGTAAGAACCGTAAGAACTACATCGTACGGGGCGAGGTGGACCAATTTTTTTTTCATAAACGTAGATGCGTGTATTATAAACACATTTGTAAAAAAAATTAAAAAAAAATGTCGTGTGTGTAGTTTTACCACCACAAGTTTGTGTTTACGGGTACCGTAAATCCTACCGGAAAATTTACGGTACCCGTAAACACACACTTGTGGTGCTCAAAAACTTCTTTTTTTTTGAATTTTTTTTTACAAATGTGTTTATAATACACGCATCTACGTTTGTGAAAAAAATTTTGGTCCACCTCGCCCCATACGGTGTAGTTCTCACGGTTCTTACAACTCGAGATGGTTCTCATTTTAGCGTGATTCTATCTATATATACACACATATATATATATATTTATAATTTAATATAATTTTCCTAAAATTTATATATCATCAGTTATATATATATATTTATAATTTAATAAAATTGAGACGTGTAGCTACCATGATTATGGGTTAAAAACATTATTGTTAACATAAACCGACAAAACGATCATTTAACGAACCTGCTAGGACTTTTAAGCGTTTTAATGACTACTTGTTGATAGTCGCAATGTTTGGAGTGAACCCAGTCTTTTCTTGGGTAACCCGGGAAATGTGGATAAATTACAAGCTCGTTTGGCTTTTTTTTTTTTTTGAAAGGTAAACTTCATTCACAGAAAAACGACGACCCAAACCGGGCCGCCAACACAAAAACTTACATATTTACAAAAGACATCCAATCCCTCCACTCTAAACCTTTATACCTTGATCTATTTGAAAACCAAAAAAAACGTAAAGCCTTAACTTCGCTAACTATGCTATTGATGTTGACCGTTCCATTAGAGAATTTGACTTTATTCCTAGTCCGCCATATAATCCAACATGTAATCATGATAATGCCTTGAACCGCCTCCTTTTTCTTTTCCGACAATCCGCAGTCATTGTGATACGTAAACAAGTCTCGGATCGAAAAGGCGAATAAATTAGAGATATTGAACCAGGTACTCACTCCGTTCCAAACATTTGAAGCGATGAAACAAGCTATGAAAAGATGGTCGACCATTTCGTCTTCAGAGTGACAGAAAGGGCAGACCAAATCGCCTATCCCCACATTTCTTCTACTCAAAGCTGCTGCGGTTGCCACTCTATCCAACTCTACTCTCCATGAATGAATATTTACTTTGGCAGGAACCCACCGACACCAATCCAAAACAAAACAATCATCCTACATTTGATTACCGTTCAGAAGGAGCTTAACCGCTTTGACCGAGAATAACCCATCAGCAACCGAGGTCCACTTCCACCGATCCTTCCCAGAAGAAATCTGAACGCTGTCAAGATAACCTGTTAACTGCTCGAGACTTGCAACTAAGGCTGGATCCGAAATATCACAGACCCAGCTCCATGAAAATCGGTCCCCGTTACTGTTCATATTAATCCTGTTGGCAACCGAAGTTCGTTTATCAGCTTCTTTACTGTACTGATCTAGAAAAACCAACTTAAGAGGTTCATCCAATAGCCATACGTCATGCCAAAATGCCACATCCTCTCCATTGCCGATCGAACCTCTCATGAAATGCCCAAGCGGTCGACCATCCACCTTTGTTTTAAGGAAATGCTTAGCTATGTTGTTCCACACACCGGAAAGACTTTTTTTGAAAGGAATACAATCCCAGCCCGATCTACTAGAATGAATAGCAACGATCACTTTTTTCCAAAGATTGTTCTCTTCGTCTTGAACCTCAAACCCCATTTAGATAGTAAAGACTTGTTGACCACGTCTAACTTACTTAAACCCAAACCTCCGTTTTTTTTATGACGAGCTACCTTCTCCCAAGCAACCCAATGCATCTTTTTTTCTTCCCCGGATCCACCCTAAAGAAACTTCCTTATCATGGCTTCTAAATCCGATAAGACTTTCTTAGGCGCCATATAAAGAGAAAAGTAATAAGAAGGGAGACTTTCCATCACCGATTTGATTAACACTACTCTTCCACCAATCGAAAGAAGATTAGACTTCGTTTGGCTTGAAGACCTAAAACTGTCGTTTGGGTAAATTTGTATGTTTTAACGCCCAAAGTTTCTTTGTAAAACAAATCATTTCAAACTATCCAACGAGTTTTTACATTGTTTGTGAACATGCCATTATCCTAAACCATAAAACGATCTGTAGGTCCTGATACGGATTGTCGGACTACGATGATTTCTTGTTTCGGAAGCCGTAACGAGTGCGGAATCCCCGTTACGAGACAAACCGAGCGAGAGAGTAAACACAAAACAAAGATTCCACATTTAACGAGTTGTGTATTCAAATCGAGAGAGTTTCAGTACAAGATCTATACAAAACAAGCACTCCGACAACTCTCTCTCTCTAAGCTTCTTCCGGCTCTAGGGTGTGTTCCCTCTGTTCTGTGATCTGCAACTATTTATATATATACTAAGACCAGCAACATCACCAAACATATGGTTCTTCGTGGAGATGTACAATTCACAGCAAGGATCACCAAACATTGAGGTCCTTCGTGGACATTATCAGCGAACAATTAAAGTCACCAAGAATACATGGTCTTTCGTGATATGCATGGACTTTCATTAAAGAGTCTCATTCTTCGTGGACATGCATGAGTTTTGTGAAAATGAATTGCATAACATTCTGTTTCAACATTCATGTCTTGTATAGAGATGATAATGATGTCATCATGACATCATGATGATGATGTCATTCTCGCACACATCATTCGTTGTGACTTCCATTTCGTATGCCAAGCCGAACTGACGGAGAAACGTCGCGACGTCAGACTTGAACCGAACCGAACCGAGTCACATCCACACAAAACTGCATCAACACGATCAACCGTGACCAGCACGAAAAACGGTGAACATAAGCAAAACCTGATTTTTAAACCAAACATTACCTAACGCTATCAGTGGCGGAACTTACCCGTTGAACGTGCCAGGGCCGAAAGACACGGGAACTAAAAAAACCCGGGCAAGCCCGGGCCAAACATAGTATATATAAAAAATTTCGATCGAATGCGAAAAATTAGCACTACGGCCGAAAAACTTGCCTGGGCCGTGCCCCTGCCACAGCCCTTCTAAGAACCGCCCCTGAACGCTATACTTTGAGGCTATTTACCCATTTCTAGATGTATAGCCGCATCAAACTCAATGCATAGCAAATATCAAGCAACTTTTGGTGATTAACCCTAAAGTACTAATTAATATTAGGATTAGACTAGCACTTCCATTACACTACAATACTGCTATTGCATACTGTGAACATATTGTCACACCCCCAAAATCCACACGCGGAGTATCACCGCTTGGAGGCGTGACATGACCAAGATCCAACCACCAATCATATTGAACATTGTATTTAAAATAGATAAAATCCAACCACGCAATATAATTGGTGTTTCAAAACTAGTTAACCAAGTTCAAATTAAACAGCGGAAGCATAAGATGTGAAACCAAAACATAAGTTTAATAAGTTTAAATGTTTAACATGGGACTCGACAGTCCATGTCCCACAACGACCACGCCTCCCTGTGCAAGCCCCATAGATACCTAACGACCTGCAAGGCATGTAATAAGGAGTCAACAACAAAGTTGAGTGAGTTCACGGTTGGTTGTTTAGTTTTTAAGTTGTTTCCGAAAACATGGTTTGTCTTTCGTTGGCTTACTTGCCGTGGGGGTTACCCCAATGTTGAAAGTATGATTGACCAGTTCCTTCTTTATTACCCGAACCATATCCATAATTAGTGGGGGCTTCCCCATGTGAACCACTAGACCATACCATATCGACAACTGGAGAACAATAGTTGTGCCTTACGTCAATGTCTATCATCATTGACAGTTTGCCATAGTCCATTAGTACACGCCCGCCCGACTGGCACGGTGTGAGGTTTGTTAAACCTAATAGCGCTATTAACTAATGTCCCGCTCGCCATTGGCCTCGGCGATTAAGTCGATATAAAATGAGGGACTTAAAGATAGAGTTTTGTCTAGTAAGTTTTAAGGTTGTTGTCCTACCCAAGGAGGATGAACGTACGTATTCTACCCAAGGAGAATACACAGGATTAATATTGGCATCGTACCCAAGGAGGATGGCGGTACATATCCTACCCAAGGAGGATAAGTAGGTTCCGTTTTAATTCTTTAACCCATTCCCAAACCACCGGGAATACCATGCCTTGTAGAAAGTGTGAACTCACCTTGGTTTGTTCGGTTAGATTAGTTAATCTAATAATCAGAAATCAAGCACGTCCTAATAAAGTACAGATAACAATCAATTTCTTGTGCATGCATAACACGTATCCTACGTACGGTTTATCTACTCATTACTTCTATCACATACCACACATATCACACATTTCCAACGTCAAGGTACTTTGTTAAGTTATATTATTTTACCCTAACATAATATAACTATCTCACAAAATAAACAAGTATCCACACAAGTGTTCTAATATAAAATATATAATCTAAATATATATGTTTATCCATTTTACTTGTAAAAGTCAACCTCCGATACTTTGTATTTTGTAACAAAACCTTTGGCGAAGTTTATTTTGAAAACAAAGCTAAAATATACTTGTAACACTTGTTTTAGAAAATATTTTCTAAGTGTTGGAATTTTTGAAAATTTCGCCAGAGTTTCCTTTGTAAATGGAGGTATCCATGCTTATTAGCATATCATTTTCTTTTCCAAAAATCAATTCTCTAACTTGGTTTATTTACAAAAATCCTTTATAAAACTTGGATCTACATGATCATCAACTTATTTTGTTCACTTATTTTTCAAGAAATCTATTTCTTTCAAGTTCATGTTTAACTAGAAAGTGATTATTTCATGTATCACATAATCACCTTCCTAGTCTTGTTAAATCATGTTTCTAAACATCATTTAACAAGCTCCATATGGTGATTAGCATCACACACCCAAGAATCATCATGCAATCAACAACATATTCATAACAATATCATTCTAACATCATTTCATTCTCATGTAAACTTTATGTAAAGGTTTATGTTTAGATCTTTTAGTTCATGTTCTTGGTGTTCTTGATATTCATCATACTTCAACTTTTAACTACTCAAAATGGAAGTAAACAAGAGTAAATCAAGACTTACTACTAGCTTATAGCTAGGGAAGATCTCTAGTGAAAATGGTGGAGAAAATGATGGTGAAAAGCAAGAAATAAAGCTCCTTGAAATTCCACAAGTTGCAAGCTTCCTTGAATCACCTTCTAACCTTGAATGAAGCTTGAAAATGGAAGATTGTGGTGGTGATATGGTGGAGGTGGTGGCGGTTGTATGTGGCCGAGAGGGAGAGAGTGAGATGTGAGGGTGTGGTGTGAAGATTGGAAGTGATGATGATAATCTTGTGTGCCATACTTATAAGATGTTCTTCAACATTTTAGCAACCATAACAAGCAACAATCTATTAAAATAATGGAATAAATCTAGAGAGTATGGTGAGGATATTTTGTTGATGATTTTGTGGGTCCTTTGGGACCGAATTCGGGTTTGGGGGGGGGGGTTGGATGTAAATTTTGTAACTAGTTGGTAATCATAAGTTAGAATCCAAGTGTATACTTATATATGTTAGTTACTTGATATTTAGTAAGTGTTAGGGTGTTCGGGGATCATGACTAGCCAAGAAATAATTAAACAATGTGTTTGGCCAAATTTTAGTGTCCCGGGTAATGTCCGGTTGTTCGGTTGGATACCGTTCCGTTAAAGTGTTTAATTATTCCGTAAAGTGTCTTTTATATATATTTTTGTAACACAATTAATTTCCGGCACTTAGGAAAGTATACAGGACCATTTAGTCAATTTTTCTGCACAATACTAGTATGTTAAAAAAGCACGTGTAAGTATGACGCAGTAAATTAGAAAGCAGTTAAGTAATTCAGCACAGTCATCAAGCACATTAATTATCATTAATAAATCGTACGGATACATGCAATTATGAGGGTTGTCACATTCTCTCCCTGTTTAGAAAATTTCGTCCCGAAATTTAGCACGTGGTTACTGAGGAAGCTAGTTAAGTTGCGTGGTTTCCTGGTTTTCCTGGGGTGTCACATCATCCCCCCGTTGGTTTGGAATTTTGTCCCGAAATTCTGCAGTAGCTTCATCCTCAGTAGTGGTTGCACTTTTCTTAAACAACTGGGGATACTTGAGTTTCATTTGGTCTTCTTGTTCCCAGGTATACTCTGGGCCACGACGGGAATTCCAACGAACTCGAACGAGAGGTATTCTGGTACGCTTGAGAATTTTAACATCTCGATCAGTAATCTCTACTGGTTCCTCGACGAATCACCGCTGATCGTCGATAGTGAGCTCCTTGAGAGGAACTATAAGGGTCTCATCGGACAGGCACTTCTTCAGATTCGACACATGGAATACGTTGTGAACTCCGCTGAGCTCGACCGTTAGATTCAGCTTGTAAGTGACTTTGCCAATTTTCTCAATGATTTCGAACGGTCCGACATAGCGCGGATTGAGTTTACCTCGTTTGCCAAAACAAACTACACCTTTCCAAGGTGAGACTTTAAGTAGCACTCGGTCCGCAACCTAGAACTCGAGTGGTTTCCTTCGCTTATCAGCATAGCTTTTCTGACGGTCAAGAGCTGCCGCCATTCATTGTCGTATCTGAGCAATTCTCTCGGTTGTATCTACTACAAGTTCTGGGCCAGTGATTTGGCTGTCACCAACCTCTGCCGAACAAAGAGGTGATCGACACTTCCGTCCGTACAATGCCTCGAACGGAGCGGCCTGGATACTGGTGTGGTAACTGTTGTTATACGATAACTCCACTAACGGGAGGTGTTTTTCCCAGCCAGTACCAAAGTCGATTACGCATGCCCTAAGCATGTCTTCGAGGGTTTGGATGGTGCGTTCAGATTGCCCATCCGTCTGTGGAAGATATGCCGTGCTCAAGTCTAATCGAGAACCAAAGGACTTGTGCATAGCTTGCCACAATTCAGATGTAAAACGTGAGTCACGATCAGAAATGATGGAGGTTGGCACTCCGTGCCTCGATACTACTTCCTTTAGGTACATGTCTGCTAGAGTAGAAAAATTGTCGGTTTCCTTGATAGCCAAGAAGTGTGCAGACTTAGTCAATCGATCCACTATCACCCAAATAGTGTGACTTCCGCGTTGAGATCTAGGCAGGCCAGTAACGAAATCCATGGAAATTTGCTCCCATTTCCATGTTGGGATCTTTGGTTTTTGGAGTAGGCCTGATGGTTTCTGATATTCGATCTTGACTCTCGCACAAGTCAAACATTTACTAACGTAGGTTGCTATGTTGGCTTTCATACCAGGCCACCAATACGTAGTCTTGAGATCATGGTACATCTTATCCGAACCAGGATGTACCGAGTAACGAGACTTGTGTGTTTCATCCATCACAAGCTCGCGTAAGTTTCCATAAAGGGGAACCCAGATGCGCCCTGTTACGTAGTAAGCGCTGTCTTCCTTTTGTTCTAACCGCTTCCTCGATCCTCGTAAGGACTCAGCCCTGATGTTTTCTGCTTTCAATGCTTCGACCTGAGCATCTCGTATCTAAGTAGGAAGACTAGATTGGATGGTAAGTTGTAACGCTCGCACACGTCTAGGTATTGTATCCTTTCGACTGAGGGCGTCGGCCACAACATTGGCTTTGCCTGGATGGTACTTGATCGCACATTCGTAATCATTCAAGAGCTCGACCCATGGACGTTGTCGCATGTTTAACTCCTTTTGCTTGAATATATGCTCGAGACTCCTGTGATCGGTGTAAATGGTGCACTTGGTACCGTACAGGTAATGTCTCCATATCTTAAGTGCGAAAACAACTGCTCCCAATTCCAGGTCGTGCGTAGTGTTGTTCCTTTCATGAACTTTAAGTTGGCACGATACGTAGGCAATGACCTTGTCACGTTGCATCAACACGCAACCAAGTCCTTGGATGGAAGCGTCGCAATAAACCACAAAATCATTTGTGCCCTCCGGCAATGAGAGGATAGGCGTGCTACAAAGTCTATCTTTTAAGTGCTGAAAGGCAGATTCCTGTGCATCACCCCAACAGTAGGTGACACCCTTCTGAGTTAGTGAAGTGAGAGGTTGCTCAATCTTTGAGAAATCCTTGATAAACCGTCGGTAATATCCTGCCAAACCCAAGAATTGGTGGAATTCTGTTGGTGTACGGGGTGTAGGCCAGTTCTTGATCGAGTCTACCTTGGATGGATCAACATGAATCCCATCCTTGTTTACCACGTGGCCTGCAAAATGGACTTCGCGAAGCCAGAAGTCAGATTTCGAAAATTTGGCATACAACTGCTCTGTTCGAAGAAGTTCCAAAATAAGCCTCAAGTGTTGCTCGTGTTCTTCCTGACTCTTTGAATAGATCAGAATATCGTCGATGAAAACTATGACAAATTTATCCAGGTAAGGTTTGCACACTCGGTTCATGAGATCCATGAAAACCGCAGTTGCATTCGTTAATTCAAAAGGCATAACCAGAAACCCATAGTGCCCGTAGCGAGTTCTGAATGCTGTCTTGGAGATGTCCTCATCTTGGACTCTCAGCTGATGATAGCCTGATCTTAAGTCCATCTTAGAGTAGAAACTCGACCCTTGCAGCTGGTCGAATAGGCCATCAATACGTGGGAAGGGATAACGATTCTTCACGGTCACCTTGTTGAGTTCGCGATAGTCAATACACATTCTGAAGGTACCGTCTTTCTTCTTCACAAGTAACACTGGAGCTCCCCAAGGCGAAGAGCTAGGGCAAATAAAACCCTTATCCAAGAGCTCTTGTAGTTGCGGGGACAGTTCTTTATGTGGATTCGGATGTCGTTAAAGAAAACAAGGGACATATCTATCGTGTCTGAAGATCCATATCGGCCGTATCAAGATCAAGGAAAAGTACCTGGGGTATTAACATGTTCATGGCCCAATGCTCACTGAGTAACGTTCATAGAGCGTAACTTGTCCAAGCGAGTGTCCGCGGGGAACACTTTTAAGATCGTAGGGTTCAAAAGTATAACGTGTATGGGTGGGGAAACATGAGAAAGGGTAGCCGCAATCGATGAATAAGCGTTTAATAATCCCTAGCAGGGGTTTACCTGATGTCGAAGGTACAGCTGGTTGTATGCAAGTTGGGTATAGTTAGGATAAAGTATGCCGTTGATCGAATATAGTTGTCACGGGGTTAAATCAATCAGAACAAGAATTCAACATAGTGGCATGATTGTCGTACAAGTGTGTAGTGTTAAGATTCACTGCGACTTCCATCAAAAGTCGTCAGACTCGCCCATATGCGAAGGAGGAACAATTCACCTGAATCCATGAACTTAGGTGAGTTTGTGATTCATCAAGTAAGGAACCAAGTTAGGAGGAGTTCCTTGGGTTGTGCGAATGAATCCAAAATACATCTGCGTAGTCGTGAGGTTCCAAAGGAAAGATGCGAAAACGTGTTTAAGAGAGTATGATCGTATCAACAATACATCACCACCCTCAAGGTTTCAAGGAGTGATCACTAATGATCAAAGGTCGAGCCTTCCAAATTCTCTAAGCAAGTGCGTGTTCATTTCAGTATCTCAACATGGAGTAGCGAGAACGTAATGTCACTGTGGTAAGGGAGTGATGGTTTGATCTAAGCCAATGGTAGAAATTGGACGTATCATTAATCAATAATCATGTGTCGGTGCAAGAGCTAGTGCAAAGATCTCGCATATTTAAGAAAAAGTATCATGAAATTATAGTACGTGTCTTGTAGTGTAAGGTGGGTCAGGTAACGTATAAATTCTCGTGTTCCCCGGTGGGTTGAGTGATCCATATCTCCGTCCCCAAATGTCCTGAAGACTATTTCACCAGTAATGGTATTCATTCGCTGAGTTGGGTATACGAGAGACCTAATAAACCATCCAACAGGGTGATAAGGTAGTCTTGTGATCGGTGAAAATCGTGGTACGGTTGTTGGCGTTTTGTTAAATCAGTTGCCAATCGAAGAAACAGGGAATTAATGAGGTTCATGCGAAGAATTGAGCGAAAACAGGGGTCCACCAATAATAGAAGAATTCAACCAAGTAATCTGTTGCTTAGAAGCAATTCTAGTAGTGAGGTGTGGCGGCACGACATAAATAGGGAAGTTCGTTGCATCACGGTCACGGAAGTACATCACTTGTTCAAAACATAATTTGGTTGGTAGGGTTGCGAGTTGCAAAACGAAAAACGCGTGTAACTGTGGCTGCTTCGTTTCTAGTAACGACGACCGGTGGAGATGACGAGGTTCGTCAATAGGGATGTGTGGGTATAGTTCTCCTAACCCCGAGTTCGTTTGTGCCTGGTCTGGTCTTCGTGAATGTTGCCGTACAAACTGAATGTACGGAGGGTCAAATGGCGACGTCATGTCGAAATAAGCGTGTAAATAGATAGAATGCATAAACAGTTGTCATAGCGGGGTGACGAGAAATCAGAAAAGAATTTGACCACCACTTGTCAAATTTCAAGTAAACAATTGCGTGTCATAAAGAACGCAGTAGGGCTAATAGACAGCATGCTACTACCCTAAATAAACACACAATAAACACCACACCAGACAAAAGTAATCTAGTAAGTAAGAAATATAAACTTAAATCATACCTCCTAGTGTGTTGGGCCTTGCACGTGGAGCGATGCGTCGTTGTGGATCGTTGAGCACTGTACAGGTTATAGTCTGGTTTTGCCAAAAAGCTTTTCCCTTTTTAAAACCAAGTTCACTATAACCAATGGCTCTGATACCAATCTGTCACACCCCCAAAATCCACACGCGGAATATCACCGCTTGGAGGCGTGACATGACCAGGATCCAACCACCAATCATATTGAACATTGTATTTAAAATAGATAAAATCCAACCACGCAATATAATTGGTGTTTCAAAACTAGTTAACCAAGTTCAAATTAAACAGCGGAAGCATAAGACGTGAAACCAAAACATAAGTTTAATAAGTTCATAAGTTTAAATGTTTAACATGGGACTCGACAGTCCACGTACCACAACGACCACGCCTGCCTGTGCAAGCTCCATAGATACCTAACGACCTGCAAGGCATGTAATAAGGAGTCAACAACAAAGTTGAGTGAGTTCACGGTTGGTTGTTTAGTTTTTAAGTTGTTTCCGAAAACATGGTTTGTCTTTCGTTGGCTTACTTGCCGTGGGGGTTACCCCAAAGTTGAAAGTATGATTGACCAGTTCCTTCTTTATTACACGAACCATATCCATAATTAGTGGGGGCTTCCCCATGTGAACCACTAGACCATACCATATCGACAACTGTCGAACAATAGTTGTGCCCTATGTCAATGTCTATCATCATTAACAGTTTGCCATAGTCCATTAGTACACGCCCTTCTGACTGGCACGATGTGAGGTTTGTTAAACCTAATAGCGCTATTAACTAATGACCCGCTCGCCATTGGCCTCAGCGATTAAGTCGATATAAGATGAGGGACTTAATGATATAGTTTTGTCTAGTAAGTTTTAAGGTTGTTGTCCTACCCAAGGAGGACGAACATACGTACGTATTCTACCCAAGGAGAATACACAGGATTAATATTGGAATCCTACCCAAGGAGGATGGTGGTACATATCCTACCCAAGGAGGATATGTAGGTTCCGTTTTAATTCTTTAACCCATTCCCAAACCACCGGGAATCCCATGCCTTGTACAAAGTGTGAACTCACATTGGTTTGCTCGGTTAGATTAGTTACTCTAATAATTAGAAATCTAGCACGTCCTAATAAAGTACAGATAACAATCAATTTCTTGTGCATGCATAACACGTATCCTACGTACGGTTTATCTACTCATTACTTCTATCACATACCACACATATCACACATTTCCAACGTCAAGGTACTTTGTTAAGTTATATTATTTTACTCTAACATAATATAACTATCTCACAAAATAAACAAGTATCCACATAAGGGTTCTAATATAAAATATATATTCTAAATATATATATTTATCCATTTTACTTGTAAAATTCAACCTCTGATACTTTGTATTTTGTAACAAAACCTTTGGCGAAGTTTATTTTGAAAACAAAGCTAAAATATACTTGTAACACTTGCTTTAGAAAATATTTTCTAAGTGTTGGAATTTTTGAAAATTTCGCCAGAGTTTCCTTTGTAAATGGAGGTATCCATGCTTATTAGCATATCATTTTCTTTTCGGAAATCATTCAATCAATCAACAACAAGTTACCAAACAACATTACACTAGTCAAGTGCAAAAACAATGCACTTTTACATAACAACATGAACTTGGTTTTCCATAAAAACGCGTAGTAACTTGGTAAAGTGTTTAGTGGGTTTAGTTACCCTCCAAAGTGTGATTACTTCTTTTAAAATCTCATTCTTGCCAAGGTTTGGTGCTTACAACTTGTAAACATAATTTACAAAAATTATTCTTTTGAACTCTTCTTGTAAATAAAAGGTTTCTACACTTATTTCATTCCCAAAAATGGTGCCAGTGTATGTAAAGTCATGGTTTTTCCAAAAATCAATTCTCTAACTTGGTTTATTTATAAAAATCCTTTATAAAACTTGGATCTACATGATCATCAACTTATTTTGTTCACTTATTTTTCAAGAAATCTATTTCTTTCAAGTTCATGTTTAACTAGAAAGTGATTATTTCATGTATCACATAATCACCTTCCTAGTCTTGTTAAATCATGTTTCTAAACATCATTTAATAAGCTCCATATGGTGATTAGCATCACACACCCAAGAATCATCATGCAATCAACAACATATTCATAACAATATCCTTCTAACAACATTTCATTCTCATGTAAACTTTATGTAAAGGTTTATGTTTAGATCTTTTAGTTCATGTTCTTGGTGTTCTTGATATTCATCATACTTCAACTTTTAACTACTCAAAATGGAAGTAAACAAGAGTAAATCAAGACTTACTACTAGCTTATAGCTAGGGAAGATCTCTAGTGAAAAATGGTGGAGAAAATGATGGTGAAAAGCAAGAAATAAAGCTCCTTGAAGTTCCACAAGTTGCAAGCTTCCTTGATTCACCTTCTAACCTTGAATGAAGCTTGAAAATGGAAGATTATGGTGGTGATATGGTGGAGGTGGTGGCGGTTGTATGTGGCCGAGAGGGAGAGAGTGAGATGTGAGGGTGTGGTGTGAAGATTGGAAGTGATGATGATAATCTTGTGTGCCATACTTATAAGATGTTCTTCAATATTTTAGCAACCATAACAAGCAACAATCTATTAAAATAATGGAATAAATCTAGAGAGTATGGTGAGGATATTTTGTTGGTGATTTTGTGGGTCCTTTGGGACTGAATTCGGGTATCGGGGGGTTGGATGTAAATTTTGTAAGTAGTTGGTAATCATAAGTTAGAATCCATGTGTATACTTATATATGTTAGTTACTTACTTGATATTTAGTAAGTGTTAGGATGTTCGGGGATCATGACTAGCCAAGAAATAATTAAACAATGTGTTTGGCAAAATTTTAGTGTCCCGGGTAATGTCCGGTTGTTCGGTTGGATACCGTTCCGTTAAAGTGTTTAATTATTCCGTAAAGTGTCTTTTATATATATTTTTGTAACACAATTAATTCCTGGCACTTAGGAAAGCATACAGGACCATTTAGTTAATTTTTCTGCACAATACTAGTATGTTAAAAAAGCACGTGTAAGTATGACGTAGTAAATTAGAAATCAGTTAAGTAATTCAGCACAGTCATCAAGCACTTTAATTATCATTAATAAATCGTACGGATACATGCAATTATGAGGGTTGTCACACATACCTTATCATGTGAGTTTCATGGGCCCTCTTTTATACATGTTTTAATAAACGCTTTGGAGAAAAAAATATTTTTTTTGTACACATGAACACATTTTTTATGTGAATTATCTGAGTCAAACCTCTAACACAGGAAAATCTCCACTAGCACAAGTGATTAACAATTTGGGCGTTGAATATTGTGGATAGTACTATTTGGCCCGATGAGCCAAAAACCGCACGGCAGGATGCCACTTGAGTCAACGCGGTTGCACATATTCATACACTCAGATAGGCTAAGTTGTGTTAGGCATAGCTACCGGGATACTGTTATGATGTTGTGTATTTGTTGTGGTTGGTGTTGGCCACGGTAATTTGGAGACACGTCGGGACTTCACTTAAAGACTTATTAAAATTACATTGTATTCGCAAAACCTTACTTGTGTACTTGCTCATAGAGAAAAATAAAACCTGCGAAACTCACCTACTACTTTTAGTTGACCGTTTTCAAATAATACTTTTCAGGAAAATAGGAACTTGAGTGATTCATGTGTTTTCTATTCCAAGTTTGCTTTACGGATAGTTACGCACATAGAAGTATACCTGCGATAAGAATAAAGCTATTCGTGGGAACATGACATTGTAACATACTCGTAGTAGGTAAACAACAATGTAACATGATGTAAAGTTTAATGGTTAATACAATATTTTATAAACAATGTTCCTGTAACAAAGGTGTCTGTTACATCCCTTTTGTTTCCGTTGCTAGTTGGGATGTGACACTCGAAAGCCTTTTTCTGATCATTCCTTTGATGCCAAGTTCCAGATTTAAAGCTTGAACATCATCTTCATCTTTTTAAAGTTCCATATCAACAATGACTTTAATGTCATCTAGAGTTAGGCTTTGGACACCATACCCATCCAACTGGATTCTAAAGCAATCTTCACTAAACATTTCCACATCATTTGAGTCATTCATTGCTTCCCATCTCACAATCCTTAAGTTAGGGAGGATTTAAGGCAAGTCAAGGACTTCAGTAAGTGGAGGTGAATCTATCCTTGAAAGCACTGTTACCCATTGATGTGCCATTGATTGATGCGGTAAATCGTGTGGATCTAATTTTGGAGAATCTTCCAAGGCAATTGTCTAAGAGCTTTCAGCTTGATCTTCAGTTGTTTTTAAAACATGGGTAATGTCAGGCATGCAACGCCGAGTACCTCACCGTCACCTAGAACATCGTCAAGATGGTCTACGTGAAAGACCGGGATCTCGTCCTCGTCATCAGAAATCTCAATCAAAGGTGGTAGAATCGCGAGTGGTGGTACTTCCAACATAAGCTCTCCATCCGGAAGACCAATCACTACCACTATAGGAAATAGGGGCTTACTGTAACACCTCAGCAAGAGAAGCTTTATGCTAAGTTCTCTAAATGCGAGTTTTGGCTTCGTGAAGTCCAATTCCTTGGACATATGGTTAGTGAGTGTGGTATCCAGGTGGATCCCGCTAAGATTGAAGCTATCATGAATTGGCAAGAGCCAAAGACGCCAACAGAGATTTGCAGCTTCCTAGATCTGGCAGGATACTACAGGCGTTTTATTGAGAACTTCTCAAGGATTGCAGCACCCCTAACTTCGTTGACTAGAAAGAATATTAAGTTTGATTGGGGTCCTAAGCAATAAGAATCCTTCGACATTCTTAAGCAGAAGTTAAGCAATGCACCTGTATTGACATTGCCTGATGGAATCGAAGAATTTGTAGTATACTGCGACGCATTACACACTGGTATGGGGTGCGTGGTCATGCAGAAAGGCAATGTCATTGCCTATGCTTCTCGACAATTAAAGGTGCACGAGAAGAATTACACCACCCACGACTTGGATTTGGGTGCCGTTGTATTTGCACTAAAGCTTTGGAGGCATTATTTGTATGGTACCAAGTGTGTGATCTATTCTGATCACAAGAGCCTTCAACATCTATTTAATCAGAAGGATCTGAACATGAGGCAACGACGATGGATGGAGACACTAAATGATTATGATTGTGAAATCAGATACAATCCAGGTAAGGCGAATGTGGTCGCCGATGCCTTAAGTAGGAAGGAAAGAGTTAAGCCCATAAGAATCAATGCCAAGAGCATTGAATTAAAGAACAGTTTAAATGAAAGATTGTTAGCAGCTCAGAAGGAAGCCGTATTAGAAGCTAACTATCCTAATGAAAAGTTGGGAGTAACTGCCGAGCAGCTATCTTATGGTAAGGATAGAATCCTAAGATTAAATGGACGAATATAGGTTCCAATCTATGGAGGACTACGGGATGTTATCCTCCAAGAAGCCCACAGTTCTAAATATTCCGTTCATCCTGGAAGTGACAAGATGTACAAAGATTTGAAGGAAAATTATTGGTGGATAGGCTTGAAGAAGTCTATAGCTACCTATGTAGCCAAATGTTTGACATGCACACAAGTTAAAGCTGAGCACCAAAAGCCGTCAGGTTTGCTACGACAGCCTGAACTTCCCACCTGGAAGTGGGAAATGGTGACTATGGATTTTATCACCAAGTTGCCAAAGACGAAGAGAGGAAATGATACTATTTGGGTTATAGTGGATAGACTGACTAAGTCCGCCCACTTCTTACCTATTAAGGAAACACACAGCTCAGATAAGTTAGCTCAGCTATACGTGGATGAGATTGTATCTCTCCACGGAGTGCCAGTGTCTATCATCTCTGATAGGGATACGAGGTATAGATCGCATTTTTGGAAAAGCTTCCAGCAATCCCTAGGCACTAGATTAAACTTCAGCACAGCATATCATCCTCAGACGGATGGTCAAACTGAGCGTACTATACAGACACTCGAGGATATGCTACAAGCTTGTGTTATTGACTTAGGAGGAAGTTGGGACGATCATCTTTCATTGATAGAATTTTTGTATAATAATAGCTATCATTCCAGTATACAAGCTGCACCTTTTGAAGCTTTATATGGAAGAAAGTGCAGAACGCCCGTTTGTTGGGCAAAAGTTGGAGATGTCCAAGTAACAGGACCTGATATAGTCCTGGAGATGACAGATAAGATTGTACAGATACGTGATCGTCTCAAAGCTGCCAGGGATAGGCAGAAAAGCTACGCGGATAAAAGGCGTAAACCTCTAAAATTCGAGGTGGGTGATAAGGTACTACTTAAGGTATCACCCTGGAAGGGGGTGATGCATTTTGGCAAGAATGGAAAGTTAAGCCCACGATACATAGAACCATTCGAGATCATCGAATGTGTCGGAACAGTGGCTTATAAGTTAAACTTGCCTGAAGAACTCAGTGGTATTCATAATGTATTCCACATCTTAAATCTGAAGAAATGTCTAGCTGATGAATCACTAGTCATACCACATACGGATGTGCACATAGATGAGAGCTTGAAATTTGTTGAAAAACCTTTGTCGATCGAGGATCGACAGGTTAAGAAGCTTCGAAAGAAGCATGTACCGAATGTAAAGGTTAAATGGGATGCCCGTAGAGGTCCTGAGTATACGTGGGAGGTAGAGTCCACAACGAAAGAAAAGTACCCTCATTTATTTCAGTAAATCTCGAGGTCGAGATTTATTTTAAGGGGGTGAGGATGTAACACCTCGTAAAATCATACCCAATAAAATAAAGACACGTGTTATGTAAGGCAAACGTGTTATAAACCCGGATCAAGTTAAAGATGTATGGTAGGATTTAAAAGTGTCGACATGTTAATTATTACCTCTGAGTGACCTAGTTATGAATCCCAACACCCTAATCTATTTTATAAACATCTGATATGCTAAAATCCGGTTATCCCTGATAATGTATAATTCAAATTTTTGTAAAAGATGGGATTCTAGGTGCATTTACGACAAAATTCATTTTAAAAGCCTTCTTAGATAGGTCCAAGAAACCTCATGTGCATAGCAACACATGCAAGGACATGCAAGGCCTGTCTATATGGTCCCTCTACTGAAGAGAAGACATAAGATTCGAGATTAGCAAAGTTGCATGGTCAAGGCCTAAGAAATTATAAAGATTTTGTCTTCTGATGAAGGCTTACGGACCGCAAAGGAGCCACCTTACGGTCCGTAAGGTGGCAGAGCTGGACGATGAATTCTGAAGAGCGGATACGGACCGCAAAGCCAAAGGCTTACGGTCCGTAAGACCTGTAACTGGGCAAATTTTTGGACAGTTGCCTGTTGTAACAAGTTACACCGCCATAGAAAGGTGGTTTTCGAATTCAGGGGCTTTGCAACTGGTTTTTGGCAGTATAGGGACACATGGATGCATCTGGGATCAATCCTAGACTATTATGGAGAGATCTTTTGAGTTCAAGTGGGGTATATATAGAACTTGAAGTTCCAACACTTCTTGCTTCATTTCAAAACTAATTCTAGCATTTCTCTGGAACTCCTGGGACTTCAAGCAGACTTCCACCAACTTCTAATTCGTAATTAGGACCCTTGTAAGTGTCCTTAACCCCTCTTAATTTAGTTTTAGTTAGTTTATGACCAAAAGTCAAACCTGTCGTAATTAAGGTTTGACTTAGTGATTAGTCACTAATGGTCCAGTAAATTCTCGAATAAAGAGTAGCTTTGAGTTGGTAATTTTGTGGGTAATAAACCCTTAAACTCTGATTCCCACTCTAACTAGGTCAATTGTCGGGTCAAACTTGATCATAAAAAGTCAACAGAAAGCAAATTTTCAAATAAACACATAATTAACAATGTAGAAGCTATGGAACCTTTTTTATCACTCATATAACTTGGTAATTAATGTAAGAACATGTCTAAACATGTTTAACCAGACAATTTTTAGTTTGAGCTCGGTTCGGAACCGAAAGTCACAAAAGTAGACTTTTGCTTTGACTTTCAGTTCTGACCCAATGTAGCATATTTTAGAAATGTGTTAGAGCTCTATTAGGACCAGGTTATAGATTAGTGTAACCCTCTGAGGTTATACAACTTGGTTCATTAGTTATTCGATTCATATACATGTTTCCGTTATATGCCTAAATATTGACCATAATGCCCTTTTGACCTTAAAACGAGATTTTTGAAAATGTGAGAGGACAATAATCTTTATTATTGATTTATAAACATGTCCCTAAATTTTCACATCAGTTGGAGGTCTAGATTAAGAGTTATGCTCAATAGCGTAATTAGAAAACTTTTTATTAATTAAACGGCGTAATTAGCATAGAGCCCATCTAAACCCAATTTTTATACCAAACTTTTTACCTACTGATGTAAAATAATATTTTGGGATTTTTGAAGATCTTTATTTATTTTTAGGCTGAGCATAACATAGGGTTATAGCTTTGATTCGGTAATTGTCGGTTTTGCCCTTTTGGCTTGTAAAATGAGTTTTACATAATATTTTGATACCAAACCTTTTGCTACTGATTTTATATAATAAAAAAAATATTTTGAGTCTTCTAGAATGATAAAATATTAGCTTTTCTTTAAAAACCCGGAAATCGCTTAAAACCGTCTTTTTACACGTTTTAAGCGCATAGTATGAGTTAAAACTATTTTTGGCATATGAAACTTGTTACCTACTGATGTTTTAAGTAAATTTTTATAATTAAACAGTAAGCAAAAGTTTTGAACTCAGAATTCAAATTTTGACCTTTAAGCTTATGTGAAATTACCAAAATGCCCTTACGGTGCATAGTTTGGTTATAAAAGGTAAATTTCACATATATGTCATACCCTACTGTTGTGACTTATAAAAATA
>JARYGA010044565.1:0-36986 GCA_030545235.1 Helianthus tuberosus
TTTAAATTTTGTATAAAACATGGTGGTAAATTTGTATGAACAAGTATGTAAATATAAAATCCCTGGTATGTAGCAAATAAGGAAAAAGAGATCACCAATGGTTTGCAAGGCCATTGATATGTGTGAAGTGCAAGTAGGAAGACTCAAACCTAGCGGATTTGTGCGTCGGGAACATAGTCACCCCGAGGAACGTTAACTGTTTGTCCTGGGGGCTGGGCTCGCTACACCCAGATAGATCTACCGCATCGTGCCCCTCGGTCCTACAATGAGGATTAATGGCCTCAAGTGCCACCTACCCACTCACATGATCTAAGTAGTAACCCTCCTTACGCTAACCATACCATGTAAAAGTAAATCCCTGGTCACCCTGGCCAGATCCCTGGTCACCCTGACCAGCTCCCTGGTCACCCTGGCCAGAAAATCATTCATATTTCGAAAATAAGCATTTGCTTTGTAAAAACCGGTATGTTTAGTAACTTTTCTTAAATCATTTGCGTTCCTCGAAATCCCTTCGTAATATGATTTAGAAATACGAGTTTTGCGTTTGTTCAAAACTTTGTTTGTTTTTGCAAAACGTGCATGTCTTTCCACCCCGAAAACATTTACAAAACTGTAAAATAGTAAAAAGTGGGGTTATGAACTCACCTGAATATTCCTGTGCAAAGCTAGCTAATTATGACCTCGTGATGTCGTTTCCAAGAGGAGACTCGCTAGCGTGCATTCTACATTATTCCTAACACGGAATGTCTAATAAGTTTCTAAATAAACGTAGTAACTAACTACGTGTCACCGAGCTCTACCGAATCGTTAATCGAACGATTCAACGGTAAGTTGTTAACTTAATGGAAAAGATTAAGTTATACGTGTTAAGTCTCGTTTAATGTCAGTAGCAATTTAATAAGTCTTGAAAAAGACTTAGTTTCCGAGAGACTTAAAATGAATAAATATTTATATAAAAATATATAAATATAACGTTGTAGGTGCGTTAGCCGTCTCGAGTAGTCATACGTGTATAAAAGAATATTTCTACGAAAATATCATATAACAAACTCGTATCATATATCGCGTTAGTTGTCTCGAGAGATCGTATGAAAATAATATATAATAACTTGTATTATATATATCACGTTTTGTGTATATTTGCCAAAAATATACGTATAGGCCGTTTCGGCGTTCGTAATAAATATAAAATATCATATTTATTTTATAAGAACTTCATCGAGTCGTTGAATAGATAAACTGTATCTATTTTGTAAAAGAATTCGTGTGTTTGAAATAAATATATATCTATATTTATTTTATAAAACAAGATCGTGTTGTTTGATATTTGAAATAAATATATAAGCTATATTTATTTTGTAAAAGGTTACGAGTTAACGACGTTCGAAATAAATATAACATTATATTTATTTGTAAAAGCGTTTGGAAATATCAAGGTTTGAAATATTATAGACTCGAATTCCTTTAAGCGTCGTTTTTGAAATATAATACGTGTCGTGTTTAAGGGTTTTTCTCGAAAAACGGGCAGAGCTTCCTCTATTTTTGGACGGTCCCGACATCTCAGTGTCGCTATTTTTATCAAAAAAAAGCAACCAATATTCAATCAACAATATATCAATTTGACAAATATTTCATAAAATGTAAAATATAATCATGTCGGTTCGAGCTCGTTTCACGTAATAAAACCATAATATAACGTAAATAATCTCGTTAAATCTTTACCAAATCTTCCGTCAATATCTCGAGTGAGCCGACTGAGTTGACCGAGTCAACTGGTTTGACCCGCTGAGTCGACTCGGTTTGACCGAGTCAACCGAAACGAACCGTCTGCCCAAGCCGCCTGACCGAACCCGAGGCCCGAACCGAAACTGAGAAGTATAACTTGCTGACTTGTTGACCGAATCTTGACCCGATCACCGAACCCGAGTTGACCAGGACCCGACTGTTTGACCGCTGTTGACTCGGACCGAGTTGACCCGTAAGCTGAGTTGACCGAGTCAACTCGTACCACTTCTGAAACTGAAACGAGTCCAAACAATCTGAACCGAGAGTATGTGCTAAGCAAACCGAAGCCGTAACAAAGTTGAACCAAAATAAAGATGGGGTAAACCAACCTGAACCGAGCCCGTCGGACATGAAGATAGCACCGCCGCTGCTCACCTCCGCCGCCGCCGCCCTCCTTCCCTCTTCGACATCTCTCTCTCATCTCGATCTCCTCTCTCTCTGTCTCGCTTGAGGTGCCGACCGGCACCACCCACCACAGCGCCGCCGCCTGTGGTGGTGGTGTTTGCTGCTGAAGTCCGCCACCACCAAAAGATGGTGGTGGTTGGCCGATTATCAGAAGGGGAGGGGGTAAATCAGGTGGGTATCACCGAGAAGGGGGGGTATCGGCCAGAAAGAAGGGAACCGAGAAGAGGTAGGGGGTGGTCGGCTGGGTTGGGTTTTGAGTTGGAGAAGATGAACTCTTTGTTTTGCTTTGTGTGTGTATGAATGTATGGCCAGATATATAACCGAGAGAGAGAGGGATGACAATTGTGTTGAGTGTGGATAAACAATATGCAGACAAGGGAACTTAGAGAGGGGAGGTGATTTAATAGAGTTTTGGTGAGATCTAAAAGAGATCTTGCTAAAATATTTTGCACAGATTTTCCCATCTCTAGAGATCATGATGGGACTTGGAAAGATCTACAAGAAACAACCTTGTAGTAGAAATCTACAATATTATGTGTAGGTTTAGGCTTGGGCCCAGGGCCCACAAGCCCATCTCGTGCGTAAGCGGCCCGTAATTCCTACGAGACCCGTTGTCAAATTCTGAACTCCGTTTTAACGTCAAAAATTAAAATACACAAAAAATACGGTCGGTAGTCGTTGTTTGCACGCCCGTTCGTCGATCACGGTAATAATCGCGAAAAATTGTATCGTTGTCGTCTTTAATCCGTTTTTCGATCCGGTTTCGACTGTAGTTGCTAAAATTTTATTACGAAGCTAATATATATATCGTAAAAATTTAATATTTGACGGCGTTGTCAGTATTCTGTTTGGTTTCGATCCTTTGCCGTTTAACGTTTCACAGGTTTCTCTGTAAACCACCGTTCGCGCATTGTAAAGTCGGATAAACGTTCCCAGGCACTCCAAAGGCCTAATTAAGTTAATTCGCGCTGTAAACACTATTCATTATCGCGTTAAACACCTGTTAATCACGTAATTAAGAGCCGTAAATCACGGGTTGTCACATATTGGCACAAAGTGGGTCTTCAAAAACAAAACTGATGAAAGGGGTATAGTTGTCAAGAATAAAGCTAGGCTTGTGGTTCAAGGTTTCAGACAGGAAGAGGGCATTGACTATGATGAAACATTTGCCCCTGTAGCAAGACGTGAACCTATCAGACTATTCCTGGCCTTTGCTGTCAACCACAACATCAAGGTATATCAAATGGATATCAAATGTGCATTCCTCTATGGTAAGATTCAAGAAGAGGTTTATGTTTGTCAACCTCCAGGCTTTGAGGATCCATTTAATCCAAATCATGTCTACAAGCTAAATAAAGCTTTGTATGGCCTGAAACAAGCACCAAGAGATTGGTATGAAACTCTTTCCACCTTTCTACTTTCCATTGGTTTCACAAGAGGTAAAATAGACAAAACACTGTTATTAAAATGGAGAGGAAAGGAGTTGATGATTGTCCAGATTTATGTGGATGACATCATCTTTGGAAGCACATGTAATAAAATGTGTGAAGAGTTTAGGCAACTCATGACAACTGAGTTTGAATTGAGTGCAATGGGTGAACTCCAGTGCTTTCTTGGTCTCCAAGTAAGGCAACTGCAAAATGGCACTTTTATGCATCAAGGCAAATATGCCAAAGAACTCTTAAAGAAATTTGAGATGGATGATTGTAAGCCATGCAGTACACCCATTGCAACCAATAAAATTGTCATGTCTGATGAAAAGGATGACTTGGTTGATCAAATTTTATATAGAAGCATGATTGGGTCTTTATTGTACCTAACTACATCTAGGCCAGACATCATGTTTGCAACATGTGTTTGTGCAAGATCCCAATCAGCCCCTAGAAAGTCAAACTTAATTGCTATAAAAAGGATATTCAGATACCTAAAAGGTGCTCCCACACTTGGTATTTGGTATCCAGCTGATGGAAATATCAAGCTTTCAGGTTTCTCAGATAGTGACTTTGCTGGATGTGACAAAACAAGGAAGTCCACTTCAGGAGGGTGCCAATTCCTAGGCAGTTGCTTAGTGTCTTGGCAAAGCAAAAAGCAAGCAGCTGTTTCCACATCCACTGCTGAGGCAGAGTATATAGCTGCTGCAAGCTATACAGACCAACTGCTTTGGCTTCAAAATCAATTGCTGGATTTTGGTATCACTGCCCTAAAGACACCTCTCATGTTGGACAGTCAGGCAGCAGAAAATATCATCAAAAATCCAGTATCTCATTCAACCACCAAGCACATAGACATCAGACATCACTTTATGAGGGATTGCTATGAAAAAGGTTTGATTTCTCTGCATCATGTTCCAACTAAAGATCAGCTGGCAGATGTGCTAACAAAAGCATTAGACACATCCACCTTTGAAAGCTTGATCTCTAGGATTGGAATGCTAAACATGGAATAACAAGCAAAATCTTGTGTTTCTATGAATAAAAGCATTAAAATGTTTTCAGAAAATCAAAAATCCATCTTTAAAAATAGCTAAAAATGAATTTTTCATTAAATCCTTAAAAGTCTGCCATAACCACTGTTTTGTTCAAACATCTGTTCTACTAAAAACTGTCCACTGCTGAAAGTCAACCCCTATTCTCTCAATTCCTTGGTAATCACTGTTGTTCAAAATCAGTGTTTTCATCCACTGATATGCTATCCACTTATAGGTAAAATCACCTACTGCTTTCATTATAACCGTTACAACCACTGATATTTGCTCCATCAGTGGTTTCCTAAAACACTTGTTCTCCATTATTCATCAGGGGTTGGGACATGGACAGTACATAGCGGTCAGATCTTTTGTAACCGCTGCCACGTCAGCATTCATTTTTTCCTTTATAAAACCCTCCTCAAACCCCCAAACAGGGTTTTACACTGTCGAATTGAATTCTAAAATTCCTTTCTCAAAGCAGTTTCCATCTCTATCTCTCAAATCCCTCATCGTCTTCTTCATCTTGCAACTTACTCATGTCTTCTTCCGATCCCAAATCACCATCTTCATCCTCTAAAAAGGTCACTCAAATGGCCACCGAACCCATTGAAATTCCATACAAAGCTCCCCATAACTATTTGGGTCTACTCACAAAACCAAGTCATACCGAGACCTACAATTCCATCATCGATGCTCTTTCATCTTCAAAGTACAAAACTTTGTTGACTGCAGATGCTCTAATTTTTCTGGCAACCCAGAGGGAGTTTTGGAAAAATGCCACACTTGAGTCTCAAAATGATGTGGTCATAGCCATCAACTCCTTAATAAAGGGTAAAGCAGTTCAAATCACACCACAATCCATTTCAGAGGTATTTGAACTCGATGATCAGCAAGGTAAAACTTCTTTTCCCAAAATCGAGTATCAAACTGATTTCATTGAGAGGGGGGTATGCTGTGGAAATGAAAAAGGATACCTTACAAAAAGGTAGTTTTCCTCCTGCAACAAGATTTTTATTTCATACCCTCTTGATGTGTGTTTCAAATAAAACAACTGCTTTTAATGAAATACCATTAAAGATCCAATACCTGGGTTATGCTATTTTACATAAAGAAAATTTTAACTACTCCCAGGAGATCTTTGATGATTTGGTTAAAAATGTTGATAAAAAATCATTTTTACTGTTTTCGAGGTTCTTGAGCTTCTATTTTCAAAAGAAATTTGCAAAGGATAATGCTCATGTGCTTATCCAAGGTGAACCTTTTCAAATAAATGGCCTTACATCTGAAACATTTACAAGGCTAGCAAAAGTTTCTAAAACAAAAGTAGGGGTTCCTGAGGAGAATTTAGCAGCTACCACTGCTCCTCAGGTATCTACTGCTGAGCCCACTGCTCTAGGTGATCACAACAGCAAAACAACTGTTGTGAAACCCACACCTAAAACCACCAGAAAAACAAAACAAAAGAAAACTCAAAAGCCCCCCAAACCCAAAACAAAGGCAACTCTGGAAGATGAGATCCCAGAGCAAATGCCAGTGACAGCACAAAAGTCACCAGAAACCACTACTGCTACTTCCTCACAGCAGATGGTAGAAAGATCTCAACCCACGCCTCATACTCTTCCTCCTTCTTCTAAAAAAGAACAGGTCGTACACATAGGGACACCACAATATGATGCTCTAGAATCACTTGATTCTATCATCCACAGCCCACTGCCCAGGGCAAATTCACTTTATACACCCATCCTCATTGCCATAATTCCCCCACAAACAAAACTTTTATTGGATGCTCTTGATTTAAACCAGACACAAACCAGTCCTTCTCACTCACCTGTCAATGAGAATATATCTCAACAAGTGAGTGGGTCTGGTGTTTCAATCATTGCTAACCCACCAACAACACCTGAGGAGATTACACCCCTTGAGTTACAAGTAACTCTTGGTGGTAGTTCAAATGAAGCAGCCATTACAAGTGCTGAGCCCACTGGTTTGCACTTGGACAGTGGTTTCATCAATAAGACTTCCTTGAAGGCAATTTCTTCTCTGGGAACATTTGTGTATCCAGTATTTACTGGCTCACTAAAAAGTGTTTCTCATTTTAAAGGAAGAGCTCCCCAGGACCAAGACAAAGGGGCATCAGTGGATGATTTTTGGGATACATTTCCTGAATCAACCACTGTTACAACCACTGCTAGTGGGAAATCAGATGATCCCATTAAGTTGGGTGATGGTTTAATGTACCGAGAATTGCTGGCTAGAACTGACAAACTGGATACATCTGTTGCAGAAATTAAAGACATGCTGCAACAGTTGTTGAAAGTTCAAAAGGTACCACCCACTACTGCTCCAGCTCAAGCACCTGCACCACCACCTGCACCTGCTGCAAATAAGCTCTGGAATTTGTTTCAACCATTGCTCATCCATCAAAGACAATTAGCTGATCAGCAACATGAGATTCAGGTTCAAAAGATCAGAAATGTCATGGAAGCAAGGTTTAAAGACACACAAGCAGATATCAAGGCTATAAAGGCCCATTTATTAAACACCACTGGCACTGCTCCTCCCTCTATCATTTTTGTGGACAACCCTCCACCGGCTGATGCTAAAAAGGGGGAAAAATTAAAGCAGTTGAACAAAAAGGGGTATGAAGATGGTCTTTACATTGCACCTGATAATTCAAGCATGCTTGCAGACATCCCCTTGCTAGATGGTACTAAAAAGATTGATGTGACCACAAATGCCATTGTTGGTGCAAAAGCAAGGGTTAAAAAGGATATGGAGGCAAAGGATAAAGCCAGGTTTGAGCAAGAGAAAAGAGCTTTTATGGAGATGAATGAGCAGGGTACTTCTGAGCCAAAGGATGAAGAAAATCCTGAGTAGAAAAGAAAGCAGCCCACAAGAAAAGTGATGCAACCAAAGTCCACACCATCCAGATCCACAAAACATTCTTCCAAACCTTCCAAAAGCTCCTCACATCAATCTTCCAAACCAACAGCTGTTGTAACACCTGTTGTATCAACAACTGTTGGTACCTCAGTGGTTTCAGTAGTTGTTAAACCAACAACCATCATTTCAACCACAACCACTGATCCCACTACAACCACTGCCACACCAAAAATACCATCACCACCAAAAACATCCTCACCACAAAAACAGCCTCCTGCCAAAAAGTAGAAGACAGCTGATGACACATCATCAGTTGTAATGACAACAGTGGTTGAAACACCAGTTGTTTCAACAACTGTTAGTCAACCACCATCCACTTCAAACACCGCTACTCAAATCACCACTTCACAACCATCCAAAACACCACCAGCCTCTCCTAAACCAAAAAGGAGAAGGGTTATCCTGGAAGATGATGATTCTTCACCTCCACCAACATCTTCACAACCATTGTCACTTGCAATAATTCCAAACCCTGTTCCATTCTCATCTGCATAAGTCTTTAACCCAACCACTGCTATTGTCTCTGCAGCTGTTCAGTATCCTTTAGAGCTTGCAGCTGTTAGAGAAGAAATAAAATCCTTCTATTCAGAAGATGATCCTGACAAAAGGAGTTTGCCATCTGTTGAAGGATATCCAAGACCTAAAAATATTAAAGAATACTTGAAAGTGAAAGGTCAACAAGCAGAGGATATTTCCAAAAGAAATTAAAAGGGTAAAACTGATAAGGAAATCCAAAGATACTACCAATTTCTTCTTACTCAAGTCAATACTTTGGAAAGGTTTTCAAAGAACCTCTGTCAGCAACTGTTAGAAAGAGATGATGAGACCCTAAGAAAAGACTATATTGAGCACATCATGGCCTTCAAAAGGTACAAGGGTGACAAAGTTCAATATAAAGAATGGACAGTGGGAGAGCTCAAGGAAGAGTTAGAAAGAATTGAGAAAATGAACAAAGATAAAGTCAAACATACTCCTCCTGTTTGGGCAAATTACAAAAAGAATGTGCCTGATAAAGTGTTAAAGCTAAATAGAATGAAAGAGGAATTGATCACTACTGATTTTGGGTCTAGGAATCAAGTGACAAGGTGGAAAGAAGAAAAGGTGATTGCTTCTTATCAAAGGCTGGAAGAATTAAGAAAGAAAAACTCAAACATTCCACAAAAGCCTGTTTATCCTGATGAAAAGGTTTCAACAAGACCACCAAAGCTGCCAGTCAGGAAATCTACTGCTCCACCTGGTGCCTTCATTTATCAAAGAAGAAGACAAAAACAGATGGAAGCAGAAACACCATAGGATGTAGCTGCAAGTGATGATATTATAAAAGCAGTCATTAAGCAGATGATGGCCGAAAATGCTGAACTTGCTCAAGCTCAAAGCACTGCTCAGCCAATCATCACCAGGCCACCTTCACCAAACTCATCTTCAATAAAGCCTCTCCCAAGAAACCCACTGGACTTAAAAGTACTAAAGTGGAAATCTGACAAACAAACCCACGTATTGACCCTAATCAAGTCAAGTGGTGATGTGAAGAAAATATCAAGGGAACAAGCACTGGGCCTGGGTGTTGAAGATCTGCAAGATCTACTTGATCTTCCACTGTGCAGGGATGAGGATGACACAAACTCATTGGACTTTGAATTGAAATTTAAAGGACAAGTTAGGGAGCTGTTGATGAGACAATAAAGTTCCACAATAATGAAGAGTTTTGGCATCATCTGTTCCAGGGGGAGATTGTTGGGATTGAACCCTACCAGAGGAACAGTTGATTAAAGCCAAAACTAGATCAGAGCAGTGGATCCAGAATAAGCAGTGGATGTATCCAAGTCTTTCCCCTTGAAAGTGATTCTAACATCTGATGGTCTCTATCCACTGTCCATATACAAGTGTTGTTCTACAAACAACTGCTGGTCATGTAAAGACTGATGAAGATTGAAGACCTGTTGATCAATCTACTGTTATGGGTCAAGCACTGCTGATGATACAAGTACTGATGGAGTCACAACAGTGGAAGGAGAAGGCAATAGTTTAGTCTTTCCTTTGTTATGTAATGTAATCAGTAGTTTGCTAAATAGTGTTTGTATTAGATTAGTAGTTAGAGTTTATTAGGAGGTTAGATGTCACTTTCATGGTGACGTCAGCCAAGATGCTTCAGTAGTTTGCTCGTGCTTATAAATAGAACAGTACCCTACACTGTTCTATTGGCTCTTTCACCACTTGTCTTCCTGCATGAACAATTCACTGTGAGCTCAGGCTGAGGGGGAGTTTGTATTACATGCATGCAAAGTTGTAATCAGTGATTGAAATAAATTTAATCATTCGGTTCAATGTTCAAACATGTGTGTTGAAAGCATTTCTCCTGTTTGATTGTGTGCAAAGTTTATTTCCATTTATTTCCGCTGCAATTACTTGTTCATCTTCATTAATCTCTAAACAAAAACACAATAAAAAAGAAACTCAGATCCTAACATGCTTTTCTTCACGTATCGCAGTGGTGATATGTGTTGCGCATTCTAAAACTTGCAGTCACGTCTGTGCATATTTCATTGTCGATAACCTACTTGCTTTGCATTACTACGTGTTACATGCTAGTTATGCGTAAATCGCTCTCGCTACTATTATGCTATTAAACTTGTATGCTCACCTTTACACTATGTGTATTGACTTTTATTTTAACGTATGTGACAGGTGTTTAGGATGCTTATGCTTGCATGCTGTGATGAAATCAAGTCTAGGGGAGTCTAGAAACGAATACACAATATATGAGTTGTCGAAACAGTTTTTACTTGTCTTTGAGAACACTTTGTCTGTAATAACTGTGCTACTTTATATGTTATGGTATGGGACGTAATGCTTAAATATTTGGTAATCATAGATGTTATGGAATCTCTTGGATAATCTGTTTCGCTCAATGCCGCGCCCTGATGTTTCCGTCATCGGTTGGGGTGTGACAGATTGGTATTAGAGCCATAACTATAGGGAATTAGGCAAGACTAGACCTAGTTCGGGTCGATGTCTTAGAATTGACCTAGTCTATAGTCTAAGTACCAACAGACCGACTTATGCAAACCTAGTTGGGGTTATGTACGAGCTTGCTTGATAATTCTCACTCGAATTCGCTGAACTCTACACTCTTGCGCAAACATCGCATACTACCGCTCAAGGTCATCCTTTCCTAAGGCTGTCAAAACACACACAAACGGATGATCTAGGTAGTCAAAGTCCTTGAGAATAGTCTACTACGCCAATACGTGTACTCGAAGTCCTTGAGAATAGTCTACTACGCCAATACGTGTACTCGAAGCCCTTGAGAATAGTCGAATCACTTTGGGTAGTCAAAGTCTCGAACACCCAAGATATTCTATTTTTCACTGATTTTACACTTATCGCTTTTATGTGTTTTGATTCTGAGGATCGCCACCGCTGACTCTGTGAATTATGGATTTTATGTGATTTATGTGGTTATATGTTTATTTTGTTAACATATTGAGATAAAGAGCGCTGTGCTCTAAATCAAATGGTTTCGATATAATGCTTCTTGCTCCGCAAACACACACAAATCATGACATTCTAACAAATCGTAGACACACTACAAGCTAATCGTAACGCTACTCGCTGTTTATACTACTCGCTATCGCTACTCGCATTCGCAACTCTCGAATCATTTTACGCAGCTGTGAATAATAAGTGAATACGTGCAGAATATGTAGGTGAATACGTGCAAAATATAGTGGTTATGTGAACTATGTGCTTACATGCTTATGTGTTTTTATGCTTACGTGATTATGTGCTTACGTGGTTATGTGATTAGATGTGTTTCTGAGCTTTATATATATATAAGAGTAGCGTGTGGAGATACGCTAGGCTACACTAGATTTAATTGACATGTGTCTGAGTCCTATGGCGATGTCAGTGCAGATAATGTCGTCATTTGGATCGCACACTACTCGCGCTTCCCGCCGAAACAACGCTGACAAACGCATCGCGTTGCTCGTCGCTAAGCAGATGGCTAAAGTCATTCCGCAAATTGTCAGCGAACTTCATGAAAATGCTAGCAAGTCCTCTAAGGAATCTAGGACAGACTCGCCTAAGGCTACTTTTAGCTTCAAGCAGTTTAAGGCCTGCGGCCCCAAAGAGTTCACCGATGAAGACGGGCCCAGTGCCATGTTTCAATGGTTCGACTCAATTGAAGTCACTCTGCGCCAAAGCGGCTGTCCTGATAACCTTCGCAATGTCAACGCAACCGGCGTTTTCCAGTCCAGGGCTCTAGAATGGTGGACCGCCAAAAGGAACATGCGGGGGAATAACGCAGCCTATGGGCTTACTTGGGAGGAGTTAAAGGAAATCATGATGAAGGAATTCTGCCCTCCCCATGAGCATCAGAAGCTGGAGGACGAGTTTTGGAACATTAAGCAGGAAGGTGGCGACAATGCTGGTATAACTGCCCACTTTAAGCAGCTAAGCATCATTTGTCCTGGTCAAGTCTCTACTGCTGACATCACCATCAAGAAATACATCCGTGCTTTACCAGATTGTGTTGCTGATTTCGTGCAAGCCGCCAAGATAACCACCATCGTAGAAACCTATCTGCTCGCTGCCAAAATTAATGACAATCGAGTTAGGGCTGATTACTTCGATAAAACCACCAAGAGTCTCCATCAAGTTACCGCTGCTCCCACCGCTGAAACCGCCGCACCGCAATCTTCAAAGTCTTCACGTCGCAAGCGCAAGAACAACAACAACAACAAGAACTGTGCTGTCACTACCACTCCTCTCAATGCTGTCCCTGTCCAACAGAAAAACCAGAACCACCAAGTAGCGACACCAGTGACCAATGCACCGTCGGCCAAACGTGCATATACTGGTCCACACCCTCTCTACCCTACTTGTACTTATCATCATCCTGTTGGGATCGCTTGTCGATTTTGTATTCAATGCAACCTTTACGGCCACTTTACTTCCAACTGCCGTACTGGTCCCCGCCAAGCTCAAGTTCAAACCCCTGCTCTACCAGCTCCTCTTCCCGCTCCTCAGGGACCACAAGCAGCTCTTGCTCCCGCTGTGATGGAGAGGGAAAAACCCGAGCTTTAGAATGTTTAAATATAATGATTTATGTGTATTTGATGTGTTTAATTGTCTAGAATGAAGTGACTATGAGAATTTGTTGATTTTCAGGTAAAACACATAAACCGGTGCATTTATGATGGTTAAAGATGAAGTTGTGAGCATGGGATGAGATATTGCAGCTCAAGGATGAATATTGAAGCTTGTTCGGGTGATACAAAGACTCACGAGTAAAATGAGTGTGAAAAAAGCAAAGTTCGGGGACTAATTCGGTAATTTATGAAAGTTGTGTGGAGTTCATATATGCAAGAATCAAGAAGAACAAAAGTTGAGGGGTCATTCGGTACTAAGTTGAAAGTTATGTTATGCTTACATATGATGGGAGATTGAAGAATCAAAGTATAGGGACTAGTTTGTAAATTGTTGAAAGTTTAAAAGTGAGGAGGAAAGATGGGATCTGTCTCGATCATAGCTTATGAACACCAACTCGTAGCTTACGAGTTGGTGGTATGTGAAAACAAGTTGGGACAGAATTTTTAAATCGTAGCCTACAAGTTATGTTTCGTAGGTTACGAGTGGAGATGTAAAGGGAATAAAAGAAACAGAAGTTTTAACTCGTAAGCTACGAGTTGAGTTCGTAGCCTACGACCCGGGAAGACAAAAAGGGACGCATGTGAGGGTTTCTTTTTATGTTTTTCATATATCAAATCAACATCATCGGCCAGCATAGGGTTTTTGAGGGAGTAGCCGACATCAACATTTTAATTAATATCATCATCTCAACGGAGCTGAAATACGAGGTTTGAGGAAGTCAACAAGATAAATCATCATCTCATGAAAACCAAGAAAAAGAAGATCACGTGAAGGAGAGCACGAAAAGTCAAGGGAGATTAGAAAACATCATCATCATTATTCCCACTACCATTTCATTATTATTTTTATTATAATAATTAGAGTGATGATGATTTATTCAAGTGTTTGTCAAGCCATTGAAGATCAACCAACCCTAATGAGCGGCTAGTCTTTTGTGGTTTCCTCCGGATGGAGGGTTTTGTAAGTTAATGAATATTATGTGTTTGATACAATCGTTTTAACCTGGTGATCTAAGCATTCGATGCTTTTCACCATGGATTTGATTTCTTGATTGTAAACAGTTATGTTTATTTAAACCTTAATTTCTAAGCATTCAGTTCCCGAGAGTTCTAGTAATTGGGATATATTTGACATGGGGTTAGGGTTTGTAAATTGTAATTGATAATCATTCGATAACCTCCCGTTATGTATTGACCGGAGTACTTAGTCGTTGGTTATCACAATTAGTCAATCAAAATTAACACCTATGTCTATGTAGGTAACGATTAAACACATAATTGAAGTTAATTGCAAAACCTGAAATCTAGAGGAACCATCTTTCTTCCTACTGATTTAAATCACACTTTTTACTTGTTAATTTAGTTCTTTCACATAATCAAACAAATCGATTTCTCAATTTAGTAATAGTTAATCAATACTTTTCATTACGACACTTTCCACAATCCTCCTCTGGTTCGATATCCGACTTATCCTATCTACTAGTTTATTTCGGTTTTTGCATGTCACTAACGACAGACATCACGCTGCTCACGCAAGAGCCCGCTATGCGTGTGGTGATCCCAACCACTTCACAAATGTCTGCCTGAACAGGGTGGTGAAGCAAGAGCCACAGCAGCAACCAGCGCAGCAACAACACCAACAACAGCAGTAGCAGCCAGCTCAGCAAGCAGCCCGCGGGAGAGTCTTCAACATCAACGCCCGTCAGGCTCAAGCAGACAACAACGTGGTTAATGGTACGTTTCTCGTAAATGGATATATGCTTCGTGTTTATTTGACACTGGAGCCGATAACTGTTTTGTAATATTCGAATTCGAAAGGCTCCTAAACCGTAAACGTGTTAACCTCCCATCAACCTTCGACGTAGAAGTTGCCACCGGAAGAACCATCACTGTTAGTTCCGTTCTGCGTGATTGTACTCTTGAGCTCAACAATCATGTTTTCCTAATAAACCTCATTCTGATGCAGCTCGGTAGTTTCGACGCCATAATAGGCATGGACTTTCTTCATGAGAATCATGCCGGAATTGTGTGCTTCGATAAAATGATTCATTTCTCTCTCTCAAACGGAGACCAATTGTGGGTTTATGGTGAAACTCCTTCGAAGAATCTCAAACTCATGTCGTGTATCCAAGCAAGCAAGTATCTCCGCAAGGAATACAAAGCTTTCTTGGCAGACATCGTAATAGCAGAGAAGGAAAAGAAAGAGAAGGCAATGGAAAAGGTGCTTGTAGTTTGTGATTTTCCTAACGTCTTTCCTGATGATTCACCTGGCTTACTGCCATCTCGTGATATTGATTTCCGAATCAACCTTGTTCCTGGAGCAAATCCTGTTGCTAAAGCGCCTTATCGTCTCGCTCCATCCGAAATGTGTGAACTCTCAAGTCAGCTCCAGGAATTGCTTGATAAGGGCTTCATTCACCCTATCACCTCTCCATGGGGCACACCTGTCCTTTTCGTCAAAAAGAAGGACGGATCATTCCGGATGTGCATCGATTATAGGGATTTAAATAAGCTGACTATCAAGAATAGCTATCCTTTACCTCGAATTGATGATTTGTTTGATCAATTACAAGGTGCTACGTGTTTCTCAAAGATCGATATGTGCTCAGGCTATCACCAGTTACAAATTCAAGAGGAAGATATACCTAAAACCGCGTTCCGAACACGATAAGGTCACTACGAGTTCGTTATTATGCCCTTTGGTTTAACCAACACACCCGTGATTTTCATGGATTTGATGAATCGCGTGTGTAAACCCTATCTCGACCACTTCGTCATTGTATTCATCGACGAGATCCTTATCTATTCGAAAACAAAAGCCGAACATGCGCAGCATCTACGTTTGGTTCTTGAATTACTCCAAGGGAATCGACTCTATGCCATGTTCTCCAAGTGCGAATTCTAGCTAGAGGAGGTTCAATTCCTCGGTCACATTGCCAATAGTCAAGGTATCCACGTCGACCCCGCAAAGATCAAAGCTGTTAAGAGTTGGGTTACACCCAAATCATCATCTGAAATTCGCTCATTCCTTGGATTGGCGGGCTATTACCGTCGATTCATCATTGACTTCTCGAAGATCGTTGTCCCGCTTACCTCTCTCACGCATAAAGACAAGTCTTTTGTTTGGGGAACTGAACAAGAGACTACCTTTCAAACTCTCAAGCGTATGCTCTGCAATGCTCCTGTTCTCGCTTTACCCGATGGAAACGACGACTTCATAGTCTATTGTGATGCCTCAAACCTTGGTCTTGGTTGTGTTCTTATGCAACAGGACAAGGTTATCGCGTATGCATCTCGACAGCTCAAGATCCACGAGAAGAACTATACAACCCACGACCTCGAGCTTGGTGTAGTTGTTTTTGCGTTAAATATTTGGCGACACTACCTATACGGTACTAAGTGTACGATCTTCACAGATCATAAGAGCCTACAACACATCTTGAACCAAAAGGAACTGAATATGCGTCAACGCCGATGGGTAGAACTTCTCAACGATTACGACTGTGAGATTCGTTACCATCCAGGCAAAGCAAATGTCGTTGCCGATGCTCTCAGTCGATGAAGCTATTTGCATAGCATTCGTAATACTCAAGCCCAACACAATCTCGAAGCTCTTATTCGCGATGCCCAACATGCTTGTTTTACCGAACGCACCTTGAAGAAAGAAAGGATTATCAGTAATGGCGAACAACTAGTGAATAAATCGAATGGTATATTTCACTATCTAGACCGAATTTGGATTCCCAAACGCAATAACTTACGAGAGATTCTGCTAAACAAAGCCCACAAGTCTCGATATTCCATTCATCCCAGTGCCGATAAAATGTACCAGGACCTTCGCTACAAGTACTGGTGGCCGGACATGAAGAAGGATATCGCTATCTATGTTTTGAAATGCCTAACCTGTTCGAAGGTCAAGGCTGAACAACAAAGCCCCTCTTGCTTACTCGTCCAACCCGAGATCCCTATGTGGAAATGGGAGGGTATAGCTATGGATTTCATAACGAAACTTCCGCGCATGCCATCAGGTCACGACAGCATCTGGGTTATCGTTGACCGTCTCACCAAATCTGCTCACTTTCTACCGATACGGGAAGACTATAAGGTAGAACGATTAGCACGAATCTATACCGACGAGGTTATTTGTCGACATGGGACACCTCGTGACATTATCTCTGACCGTGATGGTTGTTTCACCTCATGCCTTTAGGAAAGGTTTCAATCTGCTCTCGGTACTACTCTTAACCTTAGTACTGCTTTCCATCCCCAGACTGATGGTCAGACTGAACGCACGATTCGTACCCTTGAAGACATGCTTCGCTCGTGTGTCATAGATTTCGGTGGTAATTGGGACGCGCACTTATCTTTAGTCGAATTCTCGTACAATAACAGTTATCACTCTAGCATTCAAATGGCACCATTTGAGGCATTATACGGAAGAAAATGTCGATCGCCTATTGTATGGCACGAGATCGGAGATGCGCAAATTACCGGTCCTGAGTTATTACAAGAAACGACTGACAAAATCTTCTAGATCCGAGATAATCTCTTGAAAGCTCGAAGTCGTCAAAAGAGTTACGCCGATAGACACCGCAAGCCCCTTGAATTTGACGTTGGCGATCACGTACTCCTAAAGGTATCACCTTGGAAGGGGGTGATCAGATTCGGCAAGAAAGGAAAGCTCGCGCCTCGATATGTTGGACCCTTTAAGATTCTGGAAAGGATTGGCAAAGTGGCCTACAGACTCGAACTACCGGAGGAACTCAGCAACGTCCATCCGACTTTCCACGTCTCGAACCTCAGAAAGACTTTGTGACACTGGTTGAAAAGCAGGTTGAAAAGCAGGCATTCTGCAAGACTTTGTGACACAGGTTGAAAAGCAGTTTGACTTGCTAGTAAAAGTCTTCAGGAGTAACAATGGCACAAAATTCAAAAAAAAGGAGTTGGATGCCTTCTGTGTGTCAAAAGGAATTGTAAGGCAGTACAGCATTCCAAGAACACCAGAGCAGAATGGGGTGGTTGAAAGGAAAAATAGAACTCTGATTGATGCAGCCAGAACCATGCATGCAGATTCAGGTTTGCCATTAACTTTCTGGGCAGAGGCAGTAAACGCTGCTTGCTATGTTCAGAACAGAGTTTTAATTAACCCTAGGCATCAAAAGAATGCTTATGAAATTTTATTATAAAATAAAACCATTGATCACATACTTCAAAGTATTTGGCTGCCCATGTTTCATTTTAAATTTAAAAGATTCCATCTCAAAATTTGTAGCCAAAGTAGACAGTGGATATCATTTGGGATACTCAACCACTGCTGAGGCCTACAAAGTGTTTAACACAAGGACCAAAACAGTGGAAGAGACTTTGAATGTGAAGTTCAATGAAAATCCCTGGAAACCCTGCATATTTGTTTGATCTTGATAAATTTACTTTTGAAAATGTTTCTGTCAAAACTAACTGTGCAGGTCCATCTCAAAATCCTCCATCAGACTATGGATATGAAGTCATCATTCCACAACAAAAGTCTTCATCAAATGGTAGAGCAGCAGATGTTCAAAACAGCTGTCAAAGCTCAACCACTGCTACATCAACAGTTGTTGACCAAAGTAGCCCATTAACCCCTGCTTCCACATCATCAAACACTGTGATAAAAGTCCTCAAACAATTGATAAAAGTCAACATGTTTCCACACCATTACCACCTATTCCTCCACCTCCATTTCAAGCCACTGATGGATCATCAAAGTCACCATCAGTGGTTAGCTCAGATGATTCACATCTGCAGCCCTCACCATTAAATGCCATTGTTCCATACAAAGGAGATCTAATCTTCTTGAAGTCTCATCCACCTGACCAAATCATTGGCAACATCATTGAAGGGGTTCTCACAAGAAAGCAATCCTAAAACATCTGTCTTTTTGCTGGTTTTCTATCTCTCCATCAGTCAGTCAAGTACTAAGAGGCACTAAAAGACAACAGCTGGGTAGAAGCCATGCAAGAGGAGCTCCAACAGTTTAAAAGACAACAAGTATGGGAGCTTGTACCACTGCCAGAGGATGTGAGTCCAATTGGCACAAAGTGGTCTTCAAGAATAAAACTGATGAAAGGGGCATTGTTGTCAAGAATAAAGCAAGGCTAGTGGTTCAAGGTTTCAGATAGGAAGAGGGCATTGACTATGATGAAACTTTTGCCCCTGTAGCAAGATTGGAAGCTATCAGACTGTTTCTGGCCTTTGCTGTCAACCACAACATAAAGGTGTATCAAATAGATATCAAATGTGCATTCCTCTATGGTAAAATTCAAGAAGAGGTATATGTTTGTCAACCTCCAGGTTTTGAGGATCCATTTTATCCAAATCATGTCTACAAGCTAAATAAAGCTTTGTATGGCTTGAAACAAGCACCTAGAGCCTGGTAAGAAACTCTTTCCACCTTTCTTTTTTCCATTGGTTTCACAAGAGGTAAAATTGACAAAACACTATTTCTATAATGGAGAGGGAAAGACTTGATGATTGTCCAGATTTATGTGGATGACATCATTTTTGGAAGCACATGTCACAAAATGTGTGAAGAGTTCAGAAAACTCATGACAACTGAGTTTGAGATGAGTGTAATGGGTGAACTCCAGTGCTTTCTTGGTCTCCAAGTAAGGTAACTGCAAAATGGAACTTTCATTCATCAAGGAAAATATGCCAAAGAACTATTAAAGAAATTTGAGATGGTTGATTGTAAACCATGCAGTACACCCATAGCAACCAATAAAATAGTCATATGTCTAATGAAAAGGATGATTTGGTTGATCAAACTCTTTATAGAAGCATGATTGGGTCTTTATTGTACCTAACTGCATCCATGCCAGACATCATGTTTGCAACATGTGTTTGTGCAAGATCCCAATCAGCCCCTAGAAAGTCTAACCTTATTGCTGTAAAAAGGATATTCAGATACCTAAAAGGTGCTCCCACACTTGGTATCTTGTATCCAGCTGATGGAAATATCAAGCTTTCAGGTTTCTCAAATAGTGACTTTGCTGGATGTGACAAAACAAGGAAGTCCACTTCAGGAGGGTGCCAATTCCTAGGCAATTTTCTTAGTGTCTTGGCAAAGTAAAAAAGCAAGCAGCTGTTTCCACATCCACTGCTGAGGCAGAGTATATAGCTGCTGCAAGCTGTACAGCCCAACTGCTTTGGCTTCAAAATCAATTCCTGGATTTTGGTATCACTGCGTTAAAGATACCTCTCATGTTGGACAGTCAGGCAGCAGAAAATATCATCAAAAATCCAGTATCTCATTCAACCACCAAGCACATAGACATCAGAAATCACTTTGTGAGGGATTGCTATGAAAAAGGTTTGATTTCTCTGCATCATGTTCCAACTAAAGATCAACTGGCAGATGTGCTAAAAAAGCATTAGATACATCTACCTTTGAAAGCCTGATTTCTAGGATTGGCATGCTGAACATGGAATAACAAGCAAAATCTTGTCTTTCTATGAATAAAAGCATTAAAATGTTTTCAGAAAATCAAAAATCCATCCTTAAAAATTGCTAAAAAATGAAAATTTTCATAAATCCTTAAAAGTCTGCCATAACCACTGTTTTTGGTTCAAACATCTGTTCTGTTAAATGCTGTCCACTGCTGAAAGTCAACCACTGTTGTTCAAAATCAATGTTTTAACCCACTAATAGGCTATCCACTGATAGTTAAAAATCAGCCACTGTTCTCATTATAACCGTTGTAACCACTGATACTTGTTCCATCAGTGGTTTCCTAAACAACTGTCTTCCATTACTCATCAGAGGTTGGCACATGGACAGTACATATCTGTCAGATCTTTGTAACCGCTGCCATGCCAGCATTCACTTTTTCCCTTTATAAAACCCTGATCAAAACCCCAACAGGGTTTTCACTGTCGAATCGAATTCAAAATTCCTTTCTCAAAGCGGTTACCATCCATTTCTCTCCATTTCTCTCAAATCACTCATCGTCTTCTTCCCTCTGCAATCACACCAAATTCACCATGGCTCTTCCATATAAAACTTCTCACAATTACTTGGGTCTTCTTGAAAAACCAAGTCATACCACCACTTTCGATTCCGTCATTGACGCTCTTTCGTCTTCAAAGTACAAAACTTTGTTGACCTATGATGCCATAATTTACCAGGAAACCCAGCAAGAATTTTGGAAAAATGCTAAACTTGAATCTAAGGATAAAAAGCCCTTAGCCATTAATTCTTCAACAAAGGGTGTTCCAGTCACAATAACACCAAAAACCATCTCGGAAGTCTTTGAACTCGATGATCTTCAAGGTAAAACATCTTTTCCCAAAACAGAGTATCAAACTGATTTTCTTGAAAGGGGGTATGAAGAGGAGATGAAAAAAGATACTTTACAAAAGGGCAGTTTTCCTCCTGCCATAAGGTTATTTCATACTCTCCTTATGTGTTATGTGTGTGTCCAATAAAACCACTGCTTTCAATGAAATACCATTGAAGATTCAATACCTGGGTTATGCTATTTTGAATGAAGAAAATTTTAACTACTCCCAGGAGATCTTCAATGACCTGGTTAAAAATGTTAATAAATAATCATTTTTGCTATTTCCAAGGTTCCTGAGCTACTATTTTCAAAAGAAATTTTCAAAGATAATGCTCGTGTTCTTATCCAAGGAGAACCTTGTCAAATAAACAGCCTAACTTCTGAAACATTTACAAGGCTGTCAAAAAATTCCAAAACACAAGCAGAGGTTCCTGAGTAGACTTTAGCAGCAACCACTGCTCCTCAGGTACCTTCTGTTGAGCCCACTGCTTAAGGCGATCACAATAGCACTACCACTGCTGTGAAACCCCCACCTAAAACCACAAAAAGACCAAAGAAAAAAATCATAAAAACCCCCCAAACCTACAAAAAAGGCAACTCTGGAAGATGAGATCCCAGAGCAACTGCCAGTGACAACACAAAAGTCACCAATAACCACTGCTGCTACTTCCTCACAGCAGTTGGAAGAAAGATCTCAACCTGAGCCTCAAACTCCTCCCGCTTCTTCTAAAAAAGAACAGGTTGTAAGCACAGGGACACCACGTTATGATGCTCTAGAATCACTTGATTCCATCATCCACAGCCCACCTCCCGGGGCAAATTCTCTTTCCACCCCTATCCTCACTGCACAAATTCCACCTACCATATTACCTCTATTGGATGCAGTTGATTTAGCCCAGACACAAATCAGTTTATCTCAATCACCTGTCAATGAGATTATGCCACAACAAGTGACTGAGTCTGGTGTCTCAATTTCTGTTAACCCACCAATAGTTGAGGAGGTTACACTACAGGAAGTACAAGTACTTCCTGTCAGTAGTTCAAGTGGAGCGGCTACTACAAGTGTTGAACTCACTGGTTTACACTTGGCTAGTAGTTTCATAAATGAGACTCCCTTGAAGGCAATTTCTTCTTGGGGTACCAGGGTATTTCCAGCATTCACTGGTACACTTAAAATGGTTACTCCTCCTGAAGGAAGAAGTCCCCAGTACCAAGAAAAAGGGGCATCAGGGGATGACTTTTAGGAAACTTTCCCTAAGTCAACCACTGATACAACCACCACTGGTGGGAAATCAGATGATCCCATTAGCTTGGGTGATGGTTTAATGTACCGAGAATTGACAGAGAGGGTTGACAAGATTGATACAACTGTTGCTGAAATCAAAACAATGATGCAACAGTTGTTACAAGCACAAAAGGCACCACCCACTACTGCACCAGCTGCAACATCTGCTCCCACTGCTGCTGAACTTTGGGAATTATTTCAACATATGCTTCACAAACAAAGAGAATATGCAGATCAGCAACAAGAAATTCAAGTTCAAAAGATCAGAAATTTGATGGAAGCAAGGTTTAAGGATACACGGGCAGACATCAAGGCAATTAAGGCCCATTTATTAAAAACCACTGGCACTGCTCCTCCCTCAATCATTTTTGTGGACAACCCACCACATAATGATGCCAAAAAGGGGGAGAAAATGAAGCAGTTAAAGAAAAATGGATATGAAAATGGTCTGTACATTGCACCAGATAATTCAAGTATGCTTGCAGATCTCCCTAGGCCAGATGGATCTAAAAAGGTTGATGAAACCCTAAATGCTTTTGCCGATGAAAAAGCAAGGCTGAAAAGGGATATGGAGGCAAAGGGTAAATCAAGGTTTGAGGAAGAAAAGGAAGTTTTAATGACAATGGAAGAATAGGGTACTTCAGAGCCCAAGGAAGATGAAGAAGAAACTCCTAAGCCCGAAAGAAGGCAGCCCACTAGAGAAATGAGGCAACCCAAAATCACACCTTCCAGAATCACTAAACATGCTTCCCAAACTCCCAAAAACTCCTCACATCAAACCTCCAAACCAACAGCTGTTAAAACACCTGTTGTATCAACAACTGTTGGTACTTCAGTGGTTTCAGCAGATGTTAACCCTACAACCACCACTTCAAAAGACACTTCAACCACTGCCCCCACTATACAATCCACTGCCCCCACTATACAATCCACTGCCTTACCAAAAACCAAATCACCACTAAAAACATCGTCACTACCACCAAAACCACCTGCTAAAAAGCAGAAGACATCAGATGACACATCATATGTTGTAATGGCAGCAGTGGTTGAAACACGAGTTGTTTCAACAGCTGTTAGTCAATCACCTACCACTCAAATCACCACCACTCAACCAACCAAAACACCACCAACCTCTCCTAAACCAAAAAGGAAAAGGATACTATTGGATGATGATTCTTCACCACCTCCAACTTCTTCACAACCACTGACCCTTGCAACCATTCCTAACCCTGTTCCACTCTCTTCAGTAAAAGCCTCAAATCCAAACACTGCCATTGTTTCTGCAGCTGTCCAATACCCATTAGACCTTCCATTAGTTAGAGAGGAGATAAAATCTTTCTACTCTGAAGATGACCCTGCAAAAAGGAACCTGCCATCTATTCAAGGTTATCCTAGGCCTAACAACATAGAAGAATATTTGAAGCTAAAGGCTCAACAGGCAGAGGATATCTCTAAAAGAAACACAGAAGGAAAATCAGACAAAGAGATTCAAAGAAACTTTCAATATCTGCTCACCCAAGTCAGAACTTTGGAGCAGTTTGCAAAAGATCTTTGTCAAAAACTTTCAGAAAGAGATGATGAAAGCCTGAGAAAAGATTACCTTGATCATATCATGGCATTCAAGAAATACAAGGCAGATAAGGCTCAATATAAAGAATGGACCATATCTGAGCTTAAAGAGGAGTTAGAAAGAATACAAAAGATGAACAAAGACAAAGTTAAACACACTCCTCCTGTTTGGACCAAATACAAGAAAAATGTACCTGAAAGGACCTTAAGGCTGAAGAGAATGAAAGAAGAGCTTATTACAGCTGATTTTGGGTCAAGGAATCAAGTGACAAGGTGGTCAGAGGATAAAGTGTTGGCCTCTTACAAAAAGTTGGAAGAGTTGAGAAAGAAGAATCCAAACATTCCACAAAATCCTGTTTACCCTGAAGCAGTGGTTCCAGCTAAACCAAAAAAGCTACAAATCAGGAGATCCACTGCTCCACCTGCTGCCATCCTTTATCAAAGAAGAAAACAAAAGCAGATGGATGCAGAAACAACAGAAGATGTAGCAGCAGGGGATTTCATTATAAAAATGGTCCTTAAACAGATGATAGCAGAAAATCCTGAATTGGCAAAATCTACAAACACTGCTCAACCAGTCATCACCAGGCCTCCATCTCCAAACCCATCAACAAATAAATCTCTCCCAAGAAACCCATTGGGTTTAAAAATACTAAAGTGGAAGTCTGATCAAAAGACCCACATATTGACATTTCTCAAATCCAATGGGAAAGTGGAGTATATATCAAGGGAACAAGCACTTGGGCTGGGTGTTGAAGATCTTCAGGATCTCCTTGAGCTTCCACTGTGTAGGGATGAAAATGATACAGATTCCTAGGACTTTGAATTACAATTCAAAGGTCAAGTCAGGGAACTTTTGATGAGGCAATAAAGATCCAAGAATAATGAAGGGTTTTGGCATCATCTGTTCCAGGGGGAGATTGTTGGGATTGAACCCTACCAACGGAACAGTTGATAAAGCCAAAACTGGATCAGAGCAGTGGATCCATAATAAGCAGATGTTTGTATTCAATCTTTCCCCTTGGAAGTGGCCTAACAACTGATGACCTCCATCCACTGTTCACCTACAACAAGTCTCAAGACTGATGAAAACAAACACTGATTGCTCAATCTACTGATATGGGTCAAGCACTGCTGTAGATATAAAGTACTGCTGGAGTCACAACAGTGGAATGAAGTAGCAGTAGTTTAGTTTACTTATTTGTATTGTATTATAATCAGTGGTTAGATAACAGTGTTTGTATAGATCAGTGGTTGTAGGTTGTTAGGAGGTTAGATGTCACTTTCATGGTGACGTCAGCAAAGATGCTTCAGTAATTTGCTCGCGCCTATAAATAGAACAGTACCCTGTACTGTTCTATTAGCTCTTTCACCACTTGTCATCCTGTACGAACAAACTATTGTGAGCTCAGGCTGAGGGGGAGTTTGTAATACATGCATGCATTTGTAATTGAAGATTGAAATAAATTTAATCATTCAGTTCAAAGTTAAACATGTATGTTGAAAGCAATTCTCCTGTTTGATTGTGTGTGAAAGTTTTGTTTCCATTTAATTCCACTGCAATTCTCATTCATCTTCATAATTATAAAACAAAAACACAATCATAAGAAACTCAGATCCTAACAATTGGTATCAGAGATAGGATAGTCAAACTTGATCTAACAATCATTTTGACGTAAAAGTTCAGCTCATAATCGTTGGGTACTCATAATAGTTCGTTTTGTTGAAAAACTGAGTAAGGTTTAATCACGAGCAAAGTTGATTAATCAGTACCTGTAAAACAACCAGGATGACGTCACAATCACAAGATGTTAACAATAGCATCGGTTCACTCTTCAAACCACCCATGTTGAAACGAAATGAATACAACATCTGGCAGAGAAGGATGGGTCACATCCTTGCTCAACAAAATACCGGATGTTGGAAGTCGGTTATCTTTGGACCACATGTTCCAATGGTGCCGAGTGCTGAGGATCTAAAGGTTTTTGTTCCTAAGAAAATTGAGAACTATACGGACCAGGATTTTCAAAAAATTGAACTAGATGCCAAGGTATTCAGCATCGTTTCATCCGCACTACCAAATGAAATTTATGCTGGGCTGTTACACTATAACAGTGCCAAGGAATTATGGGATGCACTGAAGGAACAGTTTGGGGGAACTTAAGAAGTAACTGAAAATAATAGGGAAATTCTGAATCAACAGTATGAAACCTTTTGTCACATTAAGGGTGAAACATTAACCCAATGTTTGAACGATTTAGTTGTCTCATTAGTGAGCTGAGACTTGTTAATGTTGAGTTTGCTAATTCAACACAAAATAACAGGTTTCTTAGGTCACTACCTGAAAAATGGGATACAATTGCTTTTGTGACTAGAAATTCAGTTGGGTTCAAAGATCTGACCCTGACCCAACTTCATGGTAGACTCCTGACCTATGAAAGGGAGTTAAACTAGAAAAAGAAGTTACAAGAGTCTGGCAAAGTTGCTGATAACTACTCATTTGGCAACACAGCTCCTTTGGGTCAGGAAGAGTCTGGCAGTAGTAAGGATCAGAGTTATGATCATTTTATTGACATAACTGCTGGTGCAAACTTCAACTCTGATCCTCGCTAATCCAGTTATGCTTTCACAGCTAATGGAAAAAGCCAGAACTCTGACAATCTATGCTTTGAACTCAATGACCTTCAGCATTTTGATCCAACTGACTTAGAGGAAATGGACATTTTGCGCCAACTTGCACCGCTGAGTGTTAGAACCAGCAAGTTTTACAAAGGGACATGGAGAAAATTTCCAGGGTTACATGGGAATCTAAAAGTGGGGCTGGATAAATCAAAGATTAAATGCTATAAGTGTAAAAGGTTAGGTCATTTTGCTAGGGAATGCAAGTCAAACCACTAGTCCAATTATCACACATCCTAGTCTCACTTATCAGATTCCATTGTGGAAGACAGAATTTTTTCTGAAGAATTCGCCAGACCACAAAATAACCAAAACTCTATGCACTATGCCCAATATGCCCCTGCTGCTCATGTAAACACTGCTCATTATGCACACCCTGCAACCCCTGTTCCTGTGCATGATGTTTAAACCACTGTTCCTCAGATACAGTATGTCTAGGCCCCTGCTCCTCAGGTTTAGGTACAACAAGCTGCACCTCAACAAACTGCACCAGCAGTGGTTCAACTAGATCAGCAAAACTTTTTCACCCAAGGCTTTGTTGACTGGAGCAGCTTACCTGATGAGCTAGGTGATGAAAATTTTGCACTCTATGCTACTAATGATGCTTCTAATGGTGATTTATGTTTTATGGCATTAGAGTCAATACAAGAAGGGTTGGAAACTAAAGAAGGACAGTCAAGTGATGAAGCAGTGGACAAAATTGCTGAAGCAGTGGTTATAGCTGTTGCTGATGAAATACTGTTGGGAGAAAATTCAGAACCCCTGTTGGAACCACTGTCTGACCCCTGGTCTGAAGAAGAAGAGAAGAAACATGGTGAAAAGGAAGAGAAGGTGGCTGATGAGAAAGAGCATGTTTGTGACTGTGCCATGATGGCTGCAGCCAAGGTATCACCTCAGGTTCTTAAAAATCTATGTTCAGACAAATGCATCATAGCATTTGCTAACATTAAAGAGGTGAATGAAAACCTTAGGGATAGAGTGTTAAATGATGAAGTTCAATTTACAAAGTCTTTAAAATAATTGAAAATCAAATTGACAGAAAAAGATAATGAAATCTGCAGTCTCAAACAACAGCATAGCATAACCAAGGACCAACTCCAGACTATGATAGAAAAATATCAAGCCTGTAAAAAGGAGTTGGAATCCACCCAAATCACATGTGAAAAATGGGTGGAATCCTGCAAAGGTTATGAAGTTATGCTTGAAAAACAGATCAAAAGCAATGTAAAATTTGGTGTAGGTTTTAGAAAACATGACCAAGTTGAAAACAATGCTGTAAATGAATCTGGTTTTGTTGAAATCATTCCCACAAACAAGGATGGCCAAGAGGTTAAAATAACTGATAAACTTGGTAATAAGATCACTTTGGAAAGATCTGTGGAGACCTCAACTTTTGAGGAGATTGAGAAATACCAATTTAAACCCACATGGTCTGATGAGTGTGACATCCTTGAAAACTTCAAACCCATGGACTTCACAACCAATGATGGTGTCAAAGCTCCTAAGGCCAAGGTTATTCCTCTTAAGGACATCCCAACAGTGGTTCAAAACTCTGTTGCAAAGGAGTCTGAAAAGAAGAAGAAAAGAGAAAAGATTAAAAACTTGTTTTGTGAATTTTGTGAAAAGAAAAATCACTTGACCAAAGATTGTTTTCAGTTAAAAGCTTATGATCTTAACAAAACAAGTACCATTGTGCCTTCACAAAGCTGCACCATCTGTGGTAAATCAAACCATTCTACTCAACAGTGTGTGTACCTGAAATCCTTTGAGGTCAAAAAGGAAGAGTACATGTCAAAAACACCAACGAGTTCATCAAAACCACAAGTCAAACAACAACCACTATTTGTGCCAGTTCAAACAGCTGTTACAAAACAGCTGAACCAAACCACTGTTAAAAAAGAAGTTCAGGTGACTGATGCACCCCCTGCAAACCAATACCGAAGAGGTAAAGGTCAACCAACATACCCTAGGGTCCCACATGTTTATAAGGCTTACAAAAGGCCTTCTAAACCAAAAGTGAATAGGCATCCCTTTGGGTACCAGCAGATGATAGGGTAAGCCCCCAATAGTGGTTAGAGAAAACCAGTTCTAAAACTATCCAAACCCCTGAGCTAACCACTGTCCATCCACCTGAACTTAACATAGACACTGTGGAGACCCCATCCAAAGCCTTAATGGCTTTGGAGACCCTCATGAACTAACCTTTTACTTGATGTGCAGGGAGCTTCTGCATGCTTAGATAGTCTTTGTTTGATCTTGATAAATTTACTTTTGAAAATGTTTCTGTCAAGACTAACAGTGCAGGTCCATCTCAAAATCCTCCATCAGACTATGGATATGAAGTCATCATTCCACAACAAAAGTCTTCATCAAATGGTAGAGCAGCATATGTTCAAAATAGCTGTCAAAGCTCAACCACTGCTACCTCAACAGTGTTCAAAATAGACGATGGATGACATGAAGTTTCAGGGTATCTTATCACATGAACTTAGCAGTTGTTCAAAATAGCTTTCAGGGTATCTTCGTCTTTTCTCAAAACTTTTACCTTATTCGATGGAAATCGGGTCTAAACGGATTGTGGACTGGATGAATAGTCTAAAGTCGGCTTAGATCTGAATTATTACCAGAAAAGACGAGCATGGGACGGATTTGACATTAACTTGTTACGAACCGACGACTGAACGGACAGGGGGTGATTCACACCCGATTAGGACGCCGGGATACTAATGAGTTTACTGTTGTCACGATACGTACCGTACCGTCACCGTTAACCTATAAACTTAGAGATTTTATAATGGCAAACAACAACAAGGATCGCCCGATCGAGCGGCAATCCGATCGAACAGCCGTCCGATCGGACAACCACTCTATCGAGTGACTCTTGCCTTGTAACCTTGAAGCTTGGAACCCTTGGGAGTCTTGACCAAATGGCAACCCGATCGAACAGCCGTCTGATCGAGCGACCATCCGACCAAGGTGACTAGTACACTTAACAAATTGTGACACGTGGATCGAGTGACCACCCGATCGGACAATAATCCGATCGGGCAGCCACCTTATCCCCTCATTTGTAAGCAAGAGGCAACCCGATCGGATGGCCATCCGATCGGGCAGCCATCTGTCCTTTCACACACCCATGTCACCCGAACGACTGGCAATCTGATTGGATAGCCACTCGATCGGACAACCATTCGATCCAGTGACTGGTTTGACACTTTATTCGATCTCGTTACTCTGCCCGACTCTTACCCTATTGTAATCTAATCAGGCTAATTATAAAAAGAGCTCCCTTTGATCCAATAGCAGTTTATACTGTTAAGCAATCACTGTGAGTATACTCGATCCCCTTTTTACTTTAAACTTTTAGGGTGTAACATGTATTCTATGAAACTTAAACTTGAATCTTTGAAACTTATACTCTATCCTAAGTGAACATGAAACTTGTGATCCTTGACTCTTGACTCTTTATGCTATGTGGCGTTTAATCCAGAGTGTGTAGTTCCGCCTTAACAATAGTAGCGCTATAGGAGATGCACATCTCCCATTATTCTCGGGGGGTATTATTAGGAGGATTCTAGTTTACCTTGAGTCTTGGGTAAACACTAAAGCATCGGGATACTTGGGCTATCACTGCATGGACAGCACGGCTGAAACTATTTTATTGTTTACATTATGGATATGAGTTGTTTTAACCTATTATTCTGTTATTCAAACTTGTATACTCGCCAATACTTTTGTATTGATATTTTAATACATGTTGCAGGTTGATAGGATGCTTGGGAATGCATGGAATTCGGCTAGGAGATGCTTAGAAACATCACCTAGTTAACTTAGAATCTTTGAACAATTTGAACAATATTAGTTTTGGTCTGTATCCGATACTTGTGATGGTTGTGTTTGCTTTTAGACATTGTTATGATGAATTTGATCTAATTTTATTGAAACAAATAGTGTTATGGAATCTCATGAGCAATCTGAACGCTTAATGCTCGCACTCCGATGTTTCCGCCATCGGTTGGGGTGTGACAGAGAAGATGTAAGTAACCGAACACTCGTTATATTTTTAATCAGTTAATTTCCACTTCTTACATTTTAAACAACAGTTTGTTAAACTACATGTGTACAGTGGTATTGAAACCAAACAGCCTAACTCTGCCATCAGAAAATGTGCGAGAGTTCAGTTAATCAAGAACGGAAAGAAGATTGCAGCCAAACAACCTAACTCTGCCATCACGTGTACAGTTGCTTGAACTACATTGAAGAAAATGTGGGTGCTTTGACTTTTTTTATAAACCCCTCTATATCTTCTCACCTCTATCTCTCCCACCGGTGAAATCAACACAAATCCCTAGCCGTTCATGGTGAATCAACAAATCACAAAACTCACAAATCTAAGAAATTGGTGATATCAACAAATAAAAAAAAGTCACTGAGGGTGTGTTAGAGAGACAGAGAGAGAGAAAGGCATGATTGAGTGATGAATGAACAACTGTAACTGGAATTTCGAGTTGTAGATCTGAGCGATGAATGAACAACTGTTGTTAGATTTTCGAGTTGCAGATCTGAGCCTGGGTTTGAGAGAGATAGAAAAAAAAAGAAGATGAAGGGGTTGTTTGGGGGTGGTTGTAGATGATGAAGGGTTTTGGGTTATAATTGGTGGTGGTTGGATGGTGGTTACACGGTGGTGGATGCAGTTGGTGGTGGCTGGACGATGGTTGCTCGGTGGTGGATGCAGGGAGAAGCGGAAGAGAGAGAGAGAGAGAGAGAGTAGGTTTATTTTATAGAGAGTGTGAAGAAAGACAGAGAGGATCTCCAGATTATTTGATAGAGAGAGAAAATAGAGAGAGGAGAGAGAGTAGGTGTATTTTATTTACATATCTTTTTATTATTTTACAAAATAGTCCTTGAATATAAGTTATTTACATAATATACTCTAGAAAGGAGAAATTATAAGAATGCCCTCATGTGCCTTGCACATGATTAGATTTAACAAAAAAATCTAACTGGGTTAGGGCTAAAGGACAAGACGTGCAACAAAATTCCCTATAAAGGGGAAAACCTATCAAAATTCGTTGAAAATGACACCACCTGAAAAAGGGTATATAGATAAAGAACAAAACTTGTAATTTTTCCTATAATAAATGAAAATGATTTGGGACACTTGATATGTCGTGGTGTAAGCTCAAGGTGATTTTAGCGGGAAATTATATTAAACTATGTAGAGGCGGGATTTGAATGTTATTCGGGTCGGATTTATTGAATCCAGATACCCACCTTTTGTAATCGGATCTAATATAAATTGCAAGATCTCAATTATTGAGATCATAATCTCAATTCATCATCGACACAACTTCGCTTATCTCTCTCTAACCTAATTAAGTTCTTCCTTGACCAATCTCACGAAATCGAAGTAAGTTTGTTGATCCATTATATTATATGTGAATGTTTTCGATTATGTTGTCTTTATCAAACATTGATTTTCATCATATTAACATCATTGTTCTTCTTCTATCATTTTAGGTTAGAGCACTACAATTACATGTATGTTATAGATTCGTGTTGTTTATATATTATATAGATTCAAAGTTATTGATGTTTGATTTTTGTTTTCTTTTGTTTTTTAAATCAATACCATCGAATCCTTCATCATCTTCTTCCTTCTGCAATCACAATCATAGGTATGTTCTTTGAAACCCAAAATCGGATGTAACAATTTTACAACTATTCTTCAATTGAAAAAAAGGTTTGTTCAATGTTGGTAAAATTTGCTATGCTCTACCAGTTTAATTGCTTTTCTGTGTTTTAAATCCTATATTTAGTTGTAGGTTATTAAGTATCGTTTTTCTCCAGTTTATCTTTTGACTTGATGTTTGTATATATTTTATCTATATTTGTTTTTTTCAGTGTCCAGTTTTTTTGTTTGCCAAGATGCATTCATTCATCTATTTTTATAATAATAACAATGTATATTTTTCAGATTGTTTAAATTTTTCATTCATGGTTGCTTGCATTCATGTATTTTTAGAATAATTAGAATATATATGTTTTAGATCTTTCAAATTTGCATCCATGGTTGTTAAAGATTAGTTTTAGTTTTAATTATATTTATAATTTTGCAATTTTTCATTTTTTTTAGTTTTATTAAATTTTTAAATATATATTTTGAAATGCAATAATTTTGCAATTTTTCATTTTTTTTAGTTTTATTAAATTTTTAAATATATATTTTGAAATGCAATAAATACGAAGTTATCTTTGCTAAATTATATGCAATTATATTGTAACACCCCGAAAACAGGTTTGGTAATCAAACTCCGTTAATATTAAAAGACGGGTAAAGTACCGCTAGTAGTAAAAATAACTCGGTAAATATTTGGAATTTAATAAGAAATCCTAATATTAAATACAAGCGAAGCAAAGTTTAAAGGAATTGAGTTTATAAGAGCCCGAGTTAACGGGACTTAAAATAAAACGGATTATAACTCCCGGGACCCACCAAGTAACTAGGAATATTAACCTAGTTAGTTAATGTCTTGACATAATAGAACAAATATGGTTAAGATACCCTTTAAATAACTTGTGTAAAGTGGAGGGACTAGACATGGGCAAATGAATTAAAGTTTCAATTAAATCAAATATTAAATACAAAACACACACACATACGTGGTGTGTTCTGCGATTTCAACCAGACCAAGGAGGAGGTCTCAAGCTTCAACCCTAAAACACAGAAATTCATCAAATTGAAGGGGCAAATCAAGCCCGAATCGAAATCCAAGCATAGATTAGTGATCACCTCAGCAAAGGGATCATGAGGTATGCGAAATTTTACTATGTGGTTCTATCTTAAATTTTAGATGAACTTGTGAGATTCGAATCTGAGCTTGCATGTTCGTTGTTTGGATGAAATAGACGGTTGATGGTGTTTGGTGGTCAGGTAGGGATGGAGGTCAGTGGTGGATGTGTGTCACACCCCAACACGTAGCGGATATGGTACTGGACATGATGGTTGTCCATAACTCATGACAACTAATCATTGTTACAATATTAAAAGCATGTCCATTTAAATTGTCACATAACATATAATAATCAAAATTGTTCATATTGTTAAAAAAAACGTATCATAAGATTTCAAGTTATTTTCCTAAGGCCCATGCTACGTGTCCTCGTCACTTGATCATCAACCTTGATTGCCTGCACCGCGTTAGAAAAAATATATTTTTGGGTCAACAAATATGTTGGTGAGCAATTTTCTCATTTTATAGAAAACGGTTTTATATTTATTTAAAAAATATATTTTTAACATGCACTTCAAGATTAGTATGAAGATTTTCTCATATCAAATAACATAGCTAACATATCCATATATACCAAACAAGAATGCACAAAACAAATCTACTATACGAAACAAGCTAAATATAAGACACAAGATTGTAGCGTGCATTAGTCTCAAGCCCCGAAGAGCAAGTCTAATACTGGTGGCGATACTAGGCTACAACCCATGGCCGTGGGGAACCTAGTATCATACCCCAAAAACATTACAGCGAAAATACAAACGTGACGGTGACGGAGGTTGGTACTCATAAATGTCTTAGTGGTCGATGCATTGTTTATTTTGGATAGTTTAACTTGTTTAAAACATAAAGTTTAAAGTTTCAAGCGTAAACCACAACCACAACATAGTTGTTTAACCCTTATGGGTCTTAGTAAACACGGTCCCAAAGTAGTTTTAAAAAAAGTGTCAAAATATTATTATTTATTTACAATCGCATCAAACAACCACATGACGACATAAGCCAAAATCCTCGAAGCCGAACTCATGTACCTGAAGAACACGTAAAAATCAAGTGTCAACACAATGGAGGGTGAGTTCACATATTCAAATTCATAACATTTTGTTTAAGGAAAAACTTTCTTATTATAGATTTTTAAATGTTAAAACATCCATATATGTTTAAGAAAGTTAATTTTATTTCCTTTGTAAAATTCGTGGGTGTTTCATCCAAAATGGTATATTTTAATAAAATATCACCGATGAAAATTTATACCCATGGTTTTGATATTAAATTCCGTCATTCTTTCAGTTTCGTAAGTTTGCAAGACGTTACGAGCTACATATTACGATTGAGGTTTTAATCAATACTAGACAATTATAGAATATAATTCGCCGCTATGTGGATCGGAGCTACCGGTCACGACGGGGTTGTCAACCCGATAGATCTATCAACAATTCCACGTGTGCAATACTTAAATGATTAAAAATAGCATGTATGCATCCGTCGTGCCCTCCTCAAATGCATTAATATATATAACCTACTAGATAACAATTTAATATCTAACGCTGTACAAATTTCCGTTGTCCCCCACGCAATGTAAGCCTCACCGCCGCTTACACTCTTGAGACCCGATAAACTTATCCCAACTGAAATTCAAATATTAATTTCTCACGATCGTTTTACCCAAAAACCGTAATCTTTTCCCGTTTCTTCCCGAAACATATTTATATCAATCAAATCTTGTTTTCCTCGAAAACATATTTATATCAATCAAATCCCGTTTTCCTCGAAAATAGTTTAAGTCATACATCTTTCCAAATCCATGTTTTTCCATAAAACATATTATATCATTCAAAAATCATATTTTCCATGAAAAGATACTTTTAGATAATTCAAAGACATATTTTATACAAAAACGTATATTTATCCTTTTTAACGACGTGTACTTCCCCCCAAAACAGTACATAAAACTGTAAAGGAGGGGTTCTCGTGACACTGACTAAACCATATTTACTCAAATGCATGTTTCATACTAAAACATTTAATTATCCTTTTTAAAGGCGTGTTTTTTCCCCAAAACAGTGTATAAAACAGTAAAAGTGGGGCATAGTGATACTCACCTTTGGGTGCGTTTTATATTATCGCAATCCCTCAAATTGGTCTACACGTCCTAAATTAAGTAGGAACGATTTAATAACCAGTTATTCTACAAACAACTAAGTTTATCCAGTACTTAGAATTTTCACATAACTTTGAGATTTTCTCGAAAAGTCTTTATTTTGATTATGTTGGCGTATTTATATATATGTGTTCACACACACACACACACATATATTAAGATTTTCGCGATTTGAACGATTTCGATGGTGACCCTCATTATGTTATATCCGTTATTGTCGCAACCCCCGACCCCTAACTCTGGGAACGGGCGGCCGCAAGCTAGTATCAGTGGTATCGGTGTTTATCAATTTTGCAGCGGAATTTACATCAGGACCGTAGTTAGGAAATATTTTATCAGAGTAAAATACCACATTCTTATAAACACATGGGAAATTCCCAAGTTTCCATTACAAACAGGTTTATAGGGATAAACCCTATTTATTGAAATAAAACATTTTCTTAATTTAGGTAACTTTTATAGCCACTTTTCCAAGCCTTCAGTGCTGTCCAGCTGGCTTCTATTTTGGCTTTCACATTTTGTTACCTGAAAGGCGTTTAAAAACATTTTGTCAGTGGGAAATATTGGTGAGTGAATCCCAATTTAATCAAAACAGGTTTTATCAATGTACAGTATTGAGGGCGATCTCGCAATTACATTTGTTTATTTTTCTACTTTAATTACCACCCACGGTACTATCAACCCGACTTGTGGTCATGTTACTACTCACAGTGTAATAACAAATTTTGTATACAAAACCCCAACATACCGACGATAATTGTAGAATTACAAATACTCAATCACTGTTAATTATCATGTTAAATAATTGAGGTTTTGTAAAAACAGTTTACAAAAATAAAGATTACTCACATTGCTACTTTAGGTATTTCTTTTGTCACTTCCTGATTATAATCTATTAATTAAACAATGCACACGCGTTAGTATAATAACCCAATTTACATTAGTTATACCCTCCCTGAGACAGAACTCCAACGACTACGTCGGGCAGAGCCTCCACAGGCGTTACGAAGCACTAGATCAATCGGGCATCGTATCTAATACGTAACCGGGGGTTATAATACCTACAATTTTAGCTTTAGAGAATTGAGAGAAAAAGATCGAAAATGAACGGTTTGCAAATGAATGCCGATGGCACCCATTTATAGGGTCTGATCGACCTTTTGCCGCACCCCGCGAAAGAAAACAAAGGGGTCTTCCCGCCCCGCGAGCTAGGCAGGGTAGGCCCTAGCTTTGACCAGTCACTAGCTAGCTTCGACACGAGTGGGGACACATGGCGGCTTAGGGGACGGCCTGGTGGCCTAGCTGTCGCGCCCCGCGAAAGCCTTCCTTGGATTTGTCACGGCCCGCGAGCGATAATAAAAATTCGTTTTTATTTAATTTTTGTATAAATAAAGGTATTTCGGGCCGTTTTTCGTATACGGGGTGTATTT
>JARYGA010044566.1:0-42761 GCA_030545235.1 Helianthus tuberosus
AGTTTGATTGTTAAATGGTTTATTCAGTTTTGGACAATTTGGCCAAAGATGTCCAGTTTCTCCACAGTTGTAGCAAACTGAAAATTTCTTCCTCCTACAGTCTTCTTCTTGATGCCCTGGAATTTTGCAAAAATTGCAATATCCTTTGCATCTTCCAAAATGCTTCCTTTTGCAAAAATTGCAAAATGGACTAGTAGAAGATTGCCCATTCCCTCCTTTCTTGAAATTGTTATGGTTACCCGAACGAAATTCTTGGGTAATCTTTTGGGCTACTTCCTTCCTTCTATTTTCTTCTCTTGTCCGTACTAGCTCGTCAGTCAGAGTATTGGCTAATTCTACTGCATCATCAATCGTGTGAGGTTTCGCAGCCTTGATGATATTACGGATTTCGGAAATCAATCCCCAAATATAACGAGAAATAAGTACCGGTTCTGGCGAAGCCAGGGTTGGTACCACTCTAGCATACTCGAAGAATGTCGTAGTATACCCTCGACAATCTACATCCACCATCCGATGGGTTAAAAACTTATTTTTCATTTGTTCCTTTTCATACTCGGGACATAATTTTCTTTCTACAAAGCTCTTAAATTCTTCCCATTTCATGGCATAAGCCCTATTTCTTCCTTTAGCCTGTAACACTGTGTTCCACCATTCTAGCGCCCCTTCTTTGAAAAGATTTGACGCATACATGACCTGATCATCCTGAGCACATTTACTTATGGCAATTACTGCCTCGGTTTTCTCTAACCAACGCAGTGTCACAGTCGCTCCTTCATTGCCTGCAAACTCAGTGGGTTTACAAGCAAGAAATTCTTTATAAGTGCAACCAGGCGTTGCAACTTTCCTTTTCTTAGGGAGCGGAGCTTGCCGTGGTTCATTATCATGATTAACATGATTATTGCCTCCGTTTATGCTATTACTGAAGTTATCTTCAGAAATACGTTTACTAGGAACAACTTGTTGCGGTTCGATTGGATTTTTAACAGCAGCAATGATTGCTGGAATAGCATTGGCTATCCCTTGAGCAACTATTTCTGGAATAGCGTTGGCTATCCCTTGAGCAACGATATTTTCTATATCTTGCCTAGTCACATATTGGTCCCCCGGTTGTTGCTCAGATTGATTAACCTCATTAACTGGTTCATTATTAGCGTTTTCCATCTGAGATCTAATTTATAGATACATAATTAGTATAAGGAAATAATCCAATGTCACAATTTAGTTGCACATAATCACGTAAACGAATATACAAACAAAATTTGTAATTTTGTAAAATTTCCTTATATCATGCTTCTATATACACCCGTTTTATTATTTATTTTACACATACCGATTTTACTATTACTATTACATAACCACAGTTTCATAAATCCCCTATCCTTTTGTCAGATGATATTCTAGTAACGACGTTCCTTCTCATCGTATTTCCAGGAGATCTGTCCCAAAATCTCTTGGATCCTATTCCCAGCATCCATTTTGTCAAAATGACGAAGTTCAGTCATATTCTCGTTACTTCTTGGTGAATTTGGTAAAGGTTCTGGATTGAACTTAGGAAAAATCCTATAGGGATGGTTTTGTAACAGTATTTCATTAGTCACCCATTCGTCTATTTGCGAGTGGATTGAAAGGTTTGGAATAGCTGATTCTACATTTATTGGTAATTGTGTTTCAAGAGAATGAATAAAATCATTTTCATTAATAGGCTCAATAGTATCATCGTTTGCCATTATAAAATCTAGCTCTTCCTGAGACGGTAACCCCTTAATTTGTCCAGAGCTTTCCCCAATTTCCATTTTCTTAGGCTTGGGTTTCTCGAGAGGTAAAGCGTTGAATTCTATAGGCTCTTCTAAGTCTGGTATATACCTATTGAAATCTCTAGAAACTTCTATTCTTACTGGATAGAGATTTAATTTCTGAAGGGCTTCCGACAGATCACTCATGCTGTTATGCAAAATACACACAATTACTAAGTTAAAAATTATATAAATTTTCATAGAAAATCTTTAAATATTATTTCATACTGGGTAACTACTAAAACAACTGAAACTTAAAACACACTAAGTTTTATTTATTTATTTACTGAATAAGGTTTCTAAACTAAAGGTGCTAAACTTTAAGTCAGAATATTTAAAGATTTGTATTTATTGCTACAGTGGTTAACATATAAAGATCTGCCCATACTGTACAAAATTAGTCAAATAATAAAACATATAATCTCAAAATAGCAATTAATAAAAATTATTAAGTATTTCTAAATACTTAATTGGCTTAAATCAGTGGCTTGATCAGTGGCTCTGATACCACCTTTTTCTGTCACGGCCCCCGACCCGGTTTGACCCGTTTCAGGAGCCGCGGAACAGAAATCCTGCGGTATTTAATTAATTGAGTTTGACAGCGGAAGTTTTCATCAGGATCTTTTAAAATGTAAATATTTCCCGATTATTTTATTTAACAACGTGGAATAAAACCCTGTAATTTACAATCATTTGATTTCACGAAGAAATCTTTTATTTTACAAAACATGTTTCTTTATTTTATACTGAGCCACTTCTTTGAGCTTGTAGTGCTATATGGCACTTTTCCTGAATCATAACAGATCACCTGAAACATGTTTGAAAAAGGTTTTTTCAGCGGGAAATACTGAGTGAATCATTCTATTTTACATAATGATGCATAGTTATTAATTACAGCATAAGTGCGATTACAATGGCTTCTATCTTATTTTTATCTTGCGTTCTGTCACAATGGTGACATGTCACAATGGTGTCGATGGTCATACCACTATTTAGATCAATGAACCTAAATAGTGATGATTATCCCTGTAGGTCAATGAACCTAACAGTGATTATCCCGAGTAGGTCAATGAACCTAACTGGAAAAAAATTAGTAATGTGCACAATACCCCACTAATCAGTAATTCAAGATATCCACGACTTAGTCCCTGTAATTATAACCTTGAAAATAATTTGAGGTATTTGTAAAATAGTTGATAAAAAGAGAATGACTCACATTGCAGATTTATATGGGCAGAGTTTAGCCTACTGATTAGCCTTTTTAACCTAAATTTAATAACAGGCACACAATTCGGGGTTAGTAATCAATACAGCCTTTACGATAACTCACGAGATCAACCATCACAACGAGTGACAAAGTGCTATGCTTAACATCTTTCGAATTAACGACTAATGACAAAGCATCACCCTAATGTGGGCAGCACTTAAACACCCGTTGAGTACATTGATCGATCGGAAAATGAATCGTAATAGCGATCGAGTTAATACCCTGATTGCGGTGTCGATTAGTGAACCGTGTGTGTTAATTGTGATAAACAGAGATAACTCCGTGTATAATTCGAAGTTTTACGTCGTTCCAACTCCCAAAATCAAGTCCCAAAGTCCCATATTTATACATGAAAAACCTCCCCCCTCGCGTGGCGCGAGGGGGTGTCGCGTGGCGCGAGAGGCCGCCCCCTATCATAGGGTGGCCGCGTGTCTAAGTAGCCTTGCTGAGTTGGTCTTGCGTTCATTTGTAATTTACACGTAAAACTGTGTAGATAATACCGACTAGGTTTTACCCCCCCTGAGTTTTAGGGGCCCTGATCCTGATTCCGATTGTTCTGAAAATTTTAGGGTTTGTTTAGAATCACTTGGGTTTCTCAATTAAGGTTTCCTATTGGTCAATTTAATTAAATAAATATGACTTTTGATGAGAGTTGTTACAAATTTCCCCTCTTCCATGCCGAAAGAGCATTTCGCTGGGTTCAGCTTGATACTTACTCCGCGCAAGGTGTCGAACGTCTTTTGGATGTTTGTCAGCATGGTGTTCTCTTCTTTGCTCATAATGACTAGATCGTCCATATATACCTCGATGTTTTTGCCGATGGTATCGTGGAAAGTTTCATTCATGAGTCTCTGATAAGTCGCGCCCGCATTCTTTAAACCGAAAGGCATCTTGGTGTAGCAGTATAGCCCTGTTGGTGTGCGGAACGCGGTTTTGTCTTCATCCTGCATAGCCATCTGTACCTGGTGGTACCCCTTGTAGCAATCGAGGAAACATTTCCATCGGAATGTGGCAAGTAAATCAATCTTTTCATCAATGTCTGGTAAGGCGTAACAGTCACGTGGACATGCCTTGTTCAGATCCTTGTAGTCTACGCACATTCTCCAGCTACCGTTGTTCTTTTGGACCATTACTGGGCTTGCTACCCATGTTTGATACCTGACCTCTCTGATGATTCCCACATTCAACAGCTCTATCACCTGCTCTTTCATGGCGTCGTGCTTTATGTCTCCCAAGTGGCGCTTGGCATGCACTACCGGCTTTGTGTCCTCTGAGACGTTTAATCGATGTTCAGCTATGTGTCGTGGAACACCCACCATGTCTGCAGGTGTCCAGGCGAACATATCCATGTTTTGGAACAACAGTTTCTTTAACGCGGCGCGCGTTAGATCGGACATTGCCGGCCCTAAGGTAACTGTTTGTTCTGGGTATGCGCTGTTCAATACCCATTTTTCTGCTTCCGCGCGTGGCGCTGGTTTACTTGCTTTTGCAGGTCTGAGCTCATCTGTTGCTAATACTTCTTTGCTTGCATATATGATGGCCACTCCTGTTTCTGTTGGGAATCCCACAGCTGAGTGTGGGCCAGAGCAGATCATGCTGAAGTCACCTTGGGATTCCCTTCCCAGCAGAATATCGTGTCTTGAATGTGCTGGCAGCACCATGAATGTGACTTCTTTTGTTCTTGAGTTTCTGCCGTCCGAGAGCAACACTGGGAATAATATTTGTCCTAGAGGAAAAACGGCTTCATTGCAGAAACCAGTGAGCGGGTAATCAACTGGTTCTAAGCGCGCCTTATCCTCCTGATCGAATTGATTAAAACACTGTTCATATACGATATCCGCAGTGCTCCCCGGATCGATGAAAATGTAGTCTGTTTGTTATGCCCTATTACGCCCAGGATGACTATGGGTCTTCTTTCTCATGGGCCTCCTCTTACAACCGGGAAAACGACTTGTTTCTCGCGCCATGAATCGTCTTGCGCGCGCTTGTTGTAGTTTTTTCTTGGCCTTCGTGGACCCCCTTGAACCATGTGGGTTTCTAACTTCCGGAGTTTCTTGTTATCTGGTCCTTCGTCTCTTCTTTGTATTTGACGGTAATCGCGCTTTCCGCCCTTTATCAAATGGGTGAGTTTTCCGTCTCTTAAGGACCTTTCAATTTCTTTCTTTAAACTGAAACAATCGTCAGTTAAGTGCCCGGTGTCTTTGTGAAACTCGCAGAAAAGATTCGGGTCTTGGCCCCTTTTGTTGCGCATTTGTAACGGTGGTTTGAACTGGTGGTTCTCGGTTGCCAAGATTTCTAAAGGAGTTTTCGTGAGGGGTGTCACTGTTTCTCCCTGTTTTCTCGTTTCACCTCTTTCCGGTGAGCTATTTGATTGATCGTGTGGCGCGCATCCTCTCTTACCGGGCTTCTTTCTCTGTGACCGGATGCTTTCCATGGTTGGCTTCTGCCTTTCTTGCTATGCCGGTGGTTATGGTTGTGGCTGCGTTGACGGTGATCGTCACCGGTCAACTGTCTGTCAGACTGCGCGATGGTTTTGGCTGCTTCAATGAAGGTCTCCCAGTCTTTGGGTCCTCCGTCTCTTCCCTTTACACGCTTGATTAGATCATCGCACTTAACTGCCCTCATGAAGTGCACGCGCATCATTTTCTCGCCTACGTCGCCGATCTCCAAACATTCTTTGTTATATCTTGTAATGAAATCTTCCACGCTCTCGTGGTCTATGCGCCATATGTTTAAACAATCAGCTGGATCCCTGGTGTGTCGTCGTTGCTGCGAGAAGTGTGCAAGGAACTTCTCTCGGAAATCAACCCATGATTTGATTTTCCCTGCTGGCAGGCTGTCAAACCAGACGCGCGCTGCGCCTATGAAGGTTTGAGCGAAGAGATGACACCAGGTTGGTAAATTCCATCCGCCTGTTGCTCCAGCACCGTTGAAAACTTGAAGGTGATCGTCTGGGTCTGTCAGCCCGTTGTATTTGCCTACGTTGTGTGGCAATTTTGTTTTGTCAGTGGCAGCCGTGGCGATCTCTCGAATGAATTTTGAATTCTCAGCCATGTCGTCCGGACGATAGCTCAAAGTGTAATCATGTTCTGCTTTTGGATCGTAACCTGCGCGCTTGCGAGGTTTGTATGCTTCATGCTCTGGTGGCAGCCTGCTGAAGACTGTGCTTTCTTTATATGTCTCATCGTCATCTTTGAATTCGTCGTTTATGTTGCGCGGACCTAAACGACTTTGTATTGGCTTCTTGGGTTGGTGAGAATACTGCACATAATTGCTTTCTGTCTCGCCGTATGTATCGCGCGTGTCGTGCGCGCTTGGCCTTCTAACATGTGGTGGAGGTACTGGTTCAGGGCGTAAATTGAATGCATTGGTCTGTTGAGGCATGGGCGCGCTCAAAGGCCTTTGCGGTGGAGTGACAAATGCTGACTGGTTGGCTTGTGCCTGAAGCAGAGCTTGCTGCTCACTGAGTTGTGTGTAAACAAGGTTTATAGACGCCACTTGTTCGGCATACCAGGAAGCCAGAGTTTTTCCTTCGGGTAGTCCTAGTAGTGGAGAGAAGTTCAGTTGTGCTTGGTCCGATGGAGCTGAGGGACCAGCTCCATGGCTCTGTGTTTGCACTGGTGGAGGTGTTTGTTGGACTACCTCTGACGGGGGCTGAAAAGTAGCTCCGTTTGTGGTCTGAGTAATGATCCTAGGTGGAGTTTGGAAAGTAGCACCAGTTGTGTTTTGAGTAACAACCCTGGATGTACTTCCAAAGATACTAGGAAACTCGTTGTTCATCGGCCTTTCTTGGATAATTTCGTTCCTTTGATCTCTTTGGACGTGTACGTTGTCCGAAATGAGTTCAAAAGAAGAAACGTCTCCATCTGCCGGGTGAGAAGGGTTTTGTTCAGCCATTTTGACGAGTGTTTTTCGAAAAGAAAAAGAGATGAGAGTGGTTTTTGCTAAAAGCGGATGGCACCAATGATGAAACACAGGTTAACACTAGGGTTAATCTGTGGGGTTATTTCTTCTGAGGGTTCAATCTCTCTTCCTACTCGTGAAATGACTTGGGTCCTGCAAAACAGCAACATCGTTAGTCTCGTTAAGAGGGGAATGTGGGGGTTTCCCTCTTAACCAGGCTCCGGCGTGAGAATAAGTACTGTTCTGAGGGAGAATAAAACAGTGTGTGTTATGTGTGAGAATATAGAGAGCAAGATGATCCAACCTGAATGATGAAGGGTCCTATTTATAGCCGGAGGGTGAGAGAGGGAAGAGCAGCGATGCCAGCTGTGGTTGCGCGCCAGCTGTCCGACCAAGAGGAATATCCTCTTGGTCTCCTCTGTTGTGGTCAGTGTAGTGGTACACGTGGCGCGCTTGCATTTTCCCATCTTGGAGACGTCGTACTGGTGTTGTCGGGCAGCTCTTAGATTTATTACAGGCCTACCTGGCGCCTGGTGACACGTGTTGTCCTTTATGTCGGATGGAGCATCTTTGGAGCCACCTAGATATTTTCCAGAAGCTTCTAGAAGCTTCTGGATGACCTTGTTGATGTCAGCGCCACATAGGATGGGAAGAGTGGTGTGGTCCTTGCCATGTGGGCAAGGAATTGGGACCATACCTCTTCATATTCATTTTTTAACCCACTGATGCGCAACTTTACAAAATTGATGCACAAAGATTATACATTGTTTCATATATACATTGTTCCATTATATCCCAACTCAACAAGTTCATACTAGGGGTGTTCATCGAATCAAATATCGAATTTTCGAATTATTCGAATCGAATTGTTCGAATAATTTTTATTTTTCCTTGAATTCGTATTCGATTCGAATTCGATTAAAACATACCGAACTCGATTCGAATAAAAAACCCAATTCGTATTCGATTAAAAATTCAAATTCGAATCGAATTCGAATAAATTCGATTTAATTCAGATTCTTTAAAAACATGTAAAAACTTTCATAATGAAACATAAATTTTAAAGCAGCCATAAAACACGATATCACATTAAAAAGTTCCAAATAAAGTACCACAAATCTAAAATTCAAAACAAGAAGTCGGAAATAACCACTCCACATTACAAGTTAATATTTTTACGCTTAAAAATCTATTGATAGATTTGTTACTTAGGTTTTAGTTATGGGCCATGTAGTGGGTTTGGTAATGGGTAATTTTAATACTTGGAAATATTTTGAAAATAATTTATAGTATAGCCTAATTAAAGTTATATATGTATTATATATAAAAATATATATTTTTATTCGAATTTCGAATCGAATTTGAAATTATAAATTCGTATTCGATTCGTATTCGATTTACTTGACTCGAATTGAATCGAATTCGAATTCTTATAATCGAAACGAATTCTTGATAATCGAAACGAATTCTGCACACCCCTAGTTCATACTTTCATTAACAATCAAGTTAACATGTAATTTTTTAGTTTATCATCAGCTAATACTTAATTTGATCGACATATTTCATAGGTTCAACTCTCATGTCAAAACCCACTTCATCACATGTATACATTTACTCAAATCCTCTAAATTACTCAAGTATTTCACAAATTCTTGTAAGTATGATGATTATAACAACAATACAGCATCAATGTCATCATATCTTTAAAATGCATCGAACACCAAAACTCATTATATGATTAGAAACCTTGATAATGCAAGGGTTTGGCTTCAATTTCATCATCCAATTTGTGGATTAGAGTTTGAATGAGAAAACCCTCTATGGCCTATTGTATATCTTGACCCGTACACACACATACCAGGAGAACTCATTTATTAAACGGCTAAATCTTTATCTTGCAATTTAGCCCTTCATGTTTGCCTTCTATTTCCTTTTGTCAAAAACTTTATCCATTAGTATTTAACCCATCTTCTAACTAAGTTAGAGAACTTAGTTATTTTATTTCATGACATATATAAGAAACGTACTACTCAATAAAATCGGGTTCTGGGACATCACAGAGTATGACCGACCCGGTTTACTTTAAGTTTTGATTGCCTGAGCCTTTATTAACTTTGTTTTCTAAAAAGCATTCATTCACCTATTATTTAACATTTTTTTTTGAACTGCCAACAAACTCAATCCCGAGTACTCTCGGGGCACCCACTGGACAAACGGAGTACTCCGAGAGTAACCCGAGTTCACCACCAATTCCGGGGGAAACCCGGTAACCCACCCGCCCGTAGGCACGACAGTGAAATTACCGGTAAAACCCCTTTGGCTCAAGGATCCCACCTAGGTTTCCCTGGGTCTCCTATCATTGTCCACCAGTGCCTCACTCTGCACCAAGTGGGAGACGAACTTGCATCTCTCAAGAGAAATGCAAGCCCTCCACCACTTGATCTAGAGATCATTGACCCTATTATTTAACATTAGATTTGTTTATCCGATTAACCTTTACGACTAATGGTATTTTACCCCGTTATCCCTAGTTAATTTGGTTTAATTACCAAATTTGCTTTTGGAATGTTACACAAAAATGTTATACAACATATTTTTTGGGTTTTTTTAGTTGTCATATATTATATAGCAATATGGTACTCAAATTAAAAACAAAATATTCTCGATTTTATGGTGCAATTTTAAAAATATAATATCGAATAAAAAATTATCGACGTTTAAAAAATGAAGGAATATATACATATGCATTGCATGTAATGTAAAGTAAAAAAGTCAACAAATATTCTTTTCCAAGAATGCCTATTGTATTTATCTTCTGTTGATTTAAAAAATGAAATATTAAGATATTTTCTTATTTTATTAGGCAAAATTAACTTTTTAATCTAACCAACTATGAGTATAGGGGTAAGATTAAATAAAAAGTTAATTTTCCCTAAGTATGATGAGAAGTAATCTTAACCATTCAAATGAATGGTTAAGATGAAAGTGTAGGAAAAAGAATGAGTGCAATGGTATCTTAGGAAAATCATATTTATGAGTTTTCTCTCTCCACATGCAAGGCACATGCATATTTCACCACCATTTTTTAAACATTTATAACTTTTTTATACGACATTATTTTTTCATAAAAATTTCACCGTAAAATCAAGCGTCTTTTTATCTTTAATTTGAGTACCATATTGCTATATAAAATATGAAAACTAAAAAAACCTACTAAAATGTGTTGTATTTCTATGTTGTATAACATTTTTTGTGCTGAATTTTTTACTATATTTTTGTACTAGATTTTTTATGCTGAATTTTTTTGTCATAATTTTTTTTCTTAATTTTTTGTGCTAGATTTTTTTGTATTACATTTTTTTGCTCAATTTTTTCGTGCTTTATTTTTTACTATATTTTTTGTGCTATATTTTTTTGTACTACATTTTTTGTGTTATATTTTTTTGTACTAGATTTTTTATTGTACTAGATTTTTTGTGCTGGATTTTTTTGTTGTATTTTTAAAAAACAAAATGGGCGCCACATGTCACTTTCACTCCTATTTATAAGGACCAAAATGCCCCTTCATTCCTACTTATTAGGAGTGCCACATGTCATCATCACAATCATTCTTAAACTACTTAGGCAAAATCCATTTTTTAGTGGATTATTCCCCCTATGAGTATATTAGGGTGAGGGGGGCACTCCCCTAAGAGGGGAGTCCCCTCTCTTACGCATAACCAATCCTCGTGTGCCACGTCAACTCCCCTCTTAAACTCCCCTAACACCCTAAATTGATGGCACCACTCCCCTCTTAACTCCCTTTGTTTTTTTATTAAAAAAAAAAAAGAAATCTTTGATTGGTTGGAAAAAGGCTGGGCCCACCATCTCTCTCCTTCTTCTTCGCGGTGAACATACACCGAGCTTGGTCCCCGATTTGCCTCACCGCAGGGATGGCGACGGTGTTCCCTAGCGGGGACTTGGGTCACCGCATGGGGTCACCGCTGGTGCCCCGCTCACCCTTAGTGACATTAAAGTAATATTTACTATATATAAATTTATAATACAGATTCCTGTATGAGATGAAACTAAACTTCTACAAAAATTATTGGACAACATTCTGAGCCCGACAAAATGGCATTTTAAATTACACATAGTAGACAACCCATATGGGTTTGTCATAATTGTATGATATAATCATAGTGAAAGCATGTTTGTCTCAATATAGATTAATTAAACTTCACGCTAATAATAGTGATATTATGATAACATATCATTATTAGGTTTTAATAAATTAATTAATCTTACTTGTTTCATGGCCTACTTTCATAACTATCAATTTACTTTATGTCCATGATATCATGGTTCATTATCATTTTCCTTTTATCATATATCATATCCTTTAAACAACATCATCATCCCTAGCAGAATCTGTAAGATTCATATTATATGTTATTTAGTATCTGATACTGTATTTCATGTTGTCTTTCCGATAATCGAGTGGCACATACTGATTTATCAAAAAAAAATCAGAGAGCGACGCTAGTAGAAAATAATATTCCCATTGAACTCTTGCTTTTGACATTGTTTTGAGTGTTTCATGTATTGTGTCATCTCTTTTCAGCTTGCTCTTATAAGGGTGGTTAATAATATTTCCATTTGATCATGCACCACTTGGTCTGAATAAAAGTATAAAACCCAGCCTAGTATCCAAACCAAGGAGAACATAACCTGACGTCCAAACCAATGATAACCTAAATAATACCGTTTAGCATTCAAGGTGTAAGTATTTAAGGATAAAAAATTAGCCGTTAAAAAAAGGCGAAAGACACTACGTTGTGTATAAAGTACAACATGACATGTGTATGCGACTATACCCTTCAAGATAAGACAACAATTTAAACATATACTTACCATTATGCATTCCTTGATTAGTAAAATAACGTTAAAATTAGTGCAATTTCACTCCCCCCCCCCCCTTCCTCGGGTCCACACATATACACATTTATGTACACATCGCAAGTGCGGTGTCTTCTATACAAACATTTGTTGATGAAAACACTAACATGTCTCTGAACTCTTTACAAACCTCTATTGATGAAAAACACTAACAAGTCTCTGAATGTTTCTTGTTGGATCGACATACGTAGGGCTATTATTAATCATGGTTTGACTTAATATTTTAAAGTTGGAATAATAACTTTTAATAATCCTAACTATTGCCTGTTGGCCGACAATGATCTCAGCTTTAAAAATTCCTACTGCGGTCCTATCTTTTCACATATTGACCTTCAATGGACTCTGACTAACAAAACCCTAACGTCGTTAGTCCCATATTTTCACATATTGACCTTCAATGGACTCTGACTAACAAAACCCTAAGGTCCGATCTATGGTTACAAACAGGTTTGTGACGAAAACTTTGAGTTTTCCGGCTAAAATGTTGAGTTTTCCGGCCAAAAAGAATTTTTTCGGCGAAAAAAGAGTTTTTCCGGCAAACTTAATAATTAGGGCTTTTTACTAGAAAATGTTCATAAAGGTGCGTAATAAGGTTACAAAAAGGTTTGAGACGAAAATGTTGAGTTTTCCGGCCAAAATGGAGTTTTCCGGCCACATACGTTTTTCCGGCGACCGGAGGCTAACAGCGTTAGGGTTCCGTTAGTCAGGGTCCATTGAAGGCCAATATGTGAAAATATGAGACCGTTAGTGGGAATTTTTGAAGTTTGAACCGTTGTCGACCAACGGAAAATAGTCGGGATTATTAAAATCCATTGTTCGTTTAAAGTTTATTGTAAGAACTAATAAGGGATGAATATATTCTTTAATTTCTTGACCAATTTTAAAAAATATTTCTTATGTTTTTATTGGTTTTTAGAAAACGATGAACAAATATACAGTAGAGAAAATATTTCTATTAATGAAAACACAACCGTTGTAAAGTATTAAGATGACCTTGATTAACAACCGAATTTCCAAAATAATAAAATTTGACACAAACATGTTATATTATTAAGTTGAATTATCAACTACTTAATATGATTTATTAAGTATCAACCGGCTAAAAACATTACACCAAAACTACATATTAATGATCAACTATACAGCCAATATGGGATAACCCACTTGGTAAAGGCACATGCCCTTAAAGAGGAGGTCTCAAGTTCAAATCTAGACAAAAGGTGTTTAAATAAATGGTGTAGGAGCAAGTTTTGCCGTTAAAAAAAATATCAACTATATAAATTTAATTATTACAATCCAAGGTGTCACATGCGACTAGTATTTCCCTTATTTTAAAAGTATTGTTTCTGGATAGATTATTTACTACAATAAACTTTTAAAATGGTCTATGAGGTTTGGTTATTTTTCACATTTTAGTGTAAAACTTAAACCTTTTGAATCTGAGTCTCTGTTGTCTTAATTTTGTTGTCATTTTCATCCAAAATTAAAATCTGGTCAGATTTTTCGGTTAATATCCAGTTTTTTTTTGTCTTTTTCCTACCTTTTAATGAAGGGCAAAACAGTCTTTAATGTTTTATTATATAAGTTTAAAAAATAGGAACGTTTTGCCCTTCATTAAAAAGGAGAAAAAAGACAAAAAAGTTAGATGTTAAATGAAAAATCTGACCAGTTTTTGCTTTTATATGAAAATGACAACAAAAGTGAAACAATAGAGGCTCGGATTCAAAATGTTTGAGTTTTGCACTAAAGTGACTAACCTAGACCATTTTAACAGTTTACTCTTATTTACTATTATTATAAGTTTAAGTGATATTTCCATCAATCTTATACGCATTAAAAATGATATATTTTGAAGTATAGTAATTTTGATTAGTTAAGAATAAGATTTGAAATAAAGATAGCAAGTATAGATAACAAAGGTTTGATTAAGATCAAGATCGTATAGATGTCGTTATCCTGGGACCTTAGTCCCATGTTCTTTTGCCTTTTTTGCTTTAAAATTTGGACAATTGGTTGCTTCCTTTTATAGTGGGATGTCCATCTTCAGACCCACTTGATTTACATCGACTCACGCGCAACCGCCGGTATCTATGACCAATCTAATCCAATTCCTTCTCAATCAATCCACATATATGCTTTGTTTAATACTCTCATGTCACCGACTTTTAGTGAAAGACCAATTTGGACCGATGGTTTATGTGATAGTAATAACGTATCACAATTTTAGCCTTTTTTGTTACGCAAATGATTCTCAGTTTTGTCGTTTATTTTTTCTAACGGCCAACGAATCCTTTAAATTGGTTACTGACGAAATTCATCACATCGTTATACACTCGTCTTCTGAACCGGGGAAAACCCTCACCTAAGGCCGAAGCCTGTGGACACTCGCCCGAAGGCACGACAGTGTGGTGAGGTAAAACTCGCTCAGTTCAAGGATCGAACTAGCAATCGCCTCCTACTCGTCTAGTCTTCCATCATATCACCAGGTGTCGCAGAAACTAAATGCTAGGGATAGGAATTGAACCAGAGTCACATGGAACACCATGTCTCTCCCTTGCCACTCCACTACCAACTCTTTGGCAGTTTTGTCGTTTATTATGTTAAATTACCTATAACTAGAAATACCAAATAACATGAGCGGGAATACTACCAGGTAGTTGTCTATCACCCTTTCATTAGTTGTTTCTTTTTATGTTTAACTTTTAAACCTTATTGCTAATACACGGGTTTAGCTCCTTTGTTTAAAAAAAATATTGGTTAACTTTGTTTATAAGCGTGTTTAATTCATCTGCTTCAACTTTGACAGTGTACATGTTTAGTCCCTATACTTTTAGGTGATGTTTGTTTTTCTAAAAATAGATATGCCCAACCTCTTCTATCTGTGCAGCCTCTTTTGTCTGCGTCGCGCAGACCACACACAAATATTGACATATGTAGAATGTTTGTTTTTCCGAAGACGCTTCATTAAAAAACATTTGCGCAAGCTCTACTTGGTGCAGACTTAGTCCAACCATTTCAAAGATCTTTCTAAGGTATGCAACACCACTGTCCATCACCATCACCACCACCACCGTCCATCACCATCACCACCACCACCACCCACCGTCCATCACCACCCACCACCACCACCGTCCACCACCACCCACCACTATCATCCGTACACCACCACCAGTTTATTTTAAAAGTCTACATACGTTAAAAATAAACAACCTTCTTCTTTCAGACTGTAGATGTTTGGTCTACCTCTTCTTCTACAGATGTTTGCAGATGTGGTCCGCAGACTGCAGACATTTTACCTCTTAAAAACAAACAACACATATTCTTTAAAGTAATTGATTGTCGCTTTTTGTATTTTACTTTTAAACCTTCAACTTCGCCAATATATGTGTTTAGCTCCTCTGTTTTTAGAAGAAGAAAAAAAAATGGTTAACTTTGTTTATTTGTGTGTTTAGTCCCTCTGTTTTAACTTTTGGTAGTGTACATGTTTAGTCCCTCTACTTATATTCCTTTTAGTGTCTATATTTTAGCATTTTCCTTTTGCTATCATAAAGAATCAATCCGAGGGAATAGTGACCGTTAGCTATTGGTGAACAACCGTTACTACTCTTGTACTTTAATAAAGTTACCTAATAATTCCTAAACTTTATTAAAACATTTTTTTATTGAGCTTGTGTTATGAGTAATATGTACAAGTAACTGAAAAACATGCGTGCATGTTATTAAACTTTGAAATATTCAGCTTACCGCCTCGCAACACAGGCGGAGCATAAACTAGTTCATATAAAATTATCATTAGGGGGTTGGGTCACTCAAACTTAAGGTCATGGGCGGAGCTTCTTGGTTGCCGGGGGTGCCCCAACCCCTATTAATTTTTCATTTGTAGTGTTAATCTTATCGAAAACTTTTTTGTAGTGTAAAATATTTAATTTTAAGAATCCGGCCCCCATTGATTTGGATTTTGAGGGTTCAGCCCCCACTAATGTTTCGTTTAAGCTCCGTCACTGCTTATGACCATCGGGTACCAGCTACATGCAGCGGCAATACCGGTGCCAGCCCGGCGGGTAGTTGCTAGCAGGTTGGGGTGGGTATTTGGCGAGATTGAGTGTGTGAGGGTAGGAGAGAGATAGAAAGAGTTGTGTGTAATGTCTATAGAGAGGGAGAGAGAAAGATGTATGTTGGTGCACTACGTCTGTCGACTACGTCTTATGTCGAGTCTCGGGTTCGTTGCAGATCAGATTAAGCAAGAAATAGAGAAACAATAGGGTTCCGTTTGAAACCATTGTTTGAAAGAGGGTTCCGTTTGAATTGAAAGTTTGAAATAGGGTTCCGTTTGAAGTGAAAGTTTGAATGACCCTTCCGTTTGAACTGGTCGTTTGAACTATTATGTTTACTTTCAAACGGAAGGGGCCATCTCTATAAATAGGGTTCAAACGGGTGTCATTGGTAACGATTCAGAAATCTGATACCGAGGTGCTGCCGGTATTTCCTCGTACTGTAAACGTTGTTTATTGAATGCAAAAGAGGATTAAAGTGATTTTCTAGCTGTTTACACATTCGTTTCTTAGTTTCCGCCTCTGAAACGAATTAGAGCTTCTCCAAACGACTCATTTAGGTCGGGATCGATCCTACAATGTAAAATGGTGGAGTCCATGTTTTAGGGTAGTATGTTCATCAAATTGGGTAGTTTTGGTAGTGGATGGACCGAGTGACGTGACGAGTAACGATTTGAGGACGTTAGGGTAGAAAGGGCAAGTGGTCATCGCCCTTTATATTCTTAATAAAATACTAGAAAATAAGGTTTTACTCGTTAGTGAATGGTGGAAATCATGTCTAAAATGTTAAATGTTTGGTTGGTCTTTGTAGTTTGTAAATATTGCAGAGTTAATACCAAGGCTCCAATAATTGTTACTCCGAATGGTTAGTCTTCTCGAGTGCATAGATCATTATTTTTAAAAAAATTGACTAAAACTGTAATATGACTTTACTAGTGGAATCAATCATCAATGGTGTAACTTATTCTTAGTTAATAAATAAAGTTTACCAATGATCTCTTGGCCTAGTGGTTAAGGGGGAGGTGGGAAGCTTTGCTTCTCTTGGAGGTCCTGGGTTCAAGTCCAGGCAAGGGGATTTTAATACTAACTTGGTGATACTAACATACTAACTACTAACTCGGTTAGCGATATGCCGTTCAAAAATAAATAAATAAATAAAGTTTAAAACACAATATAACCAACTTTATATTCTGGTTACACATGTCTTTTCGGTTTTTAGGATTGTGTTTGGATGAACTCTACATACAAGTGTATACTAGAAGTTCATTTAAGGTTACATAAATATTCGGAGATGACATAGTGGTTGGTCAAATGACTACCCTAGGGGGTCGGGGCGCATACGGGTAGTAGCCCGGGTAATCCTTACCCGCTTCCTAACACCGTCAGCGGTCCGGTGGTAGGGACGGGTTATCTTTGGGTTGAGATGTTACTGATTGAAAGTTGTTTGGATTGAGGTATGTAACCGTTGAACGGTCGATTTTCTTATTTAATTTTATTAACACTATAAAAACCATACCCACCTCATACCATAATCACCAAAATTTAACCACACTACTCTCAAATACTACTCTCAATACAATGACTCAACCACAATATTTACAACATGTCCAAAGAGCTTTACACTCCATCATTCGAAATCCCAAATTTGTTATTACAACACAGTATTAGCCTAAGTTTGTGTATTAGAGTAAGGTACTAAGGTGTGAGTTTGGGGTCTTTATAAGGTTGTTTTACGGTTAGTCGAATTTAAGACTGAATTAGAGAAGTTGATCTATGTTCGAAAATTCAAATTCAGGATAATTCGAATAACTTGAATTCTAAGAAAAATAAATACAACTAACAAAAATAAGTTAAATAAATAATATATATAACAAATTAAAAATTATACGTATTTAAATAGAAAAAATATATGTAACTTGGATTCAAATTTTTGGGTTGAATCAGTTTAAATATCACATATTTGAATTCGGTTAAGATAATAACTTGATTTGAAGACCGAATTTGAAAGTTTGAAACGGGTTTTTTTTTCGAGTCCTACTCATATAACAAACACACTAGTTATATCTTCACTAAAGTCTGAGCCAAATTAGAGATGGGATATGACCCTGAGCCGGTTTTCTTAAGTTAGGGATTCCCCTAAATTCGGTATTCCTGATTCTAATTAACATTGGATACCGATATCCCCCAATAAGTACAAGTTTTCTATACCAAGCTTAATTTTCGATTCCATTTGACAACACACCAAGTCTTCGAAGCACGAACATAGACCCAAATTGTACGTTTTGACGACTACTATAGTATTCTATCATGACGTAACAAGACAAGTATCGTTTTCGTATTATTTTATGTTCCATCGTTCTTAACTAAAGATTTGGCAACAAGTTAATCTTCAGTTTTCAATACTAAGAGGACAAATCACAATTCACTTCACTTCACTTCACCTCATCTGAATTTTGTTTTAAACAATAAAACAATCTAAAAATCAACCTTAACATAACTTAATTCCAATGGACTGACTAAATAATACATATAAACAGTGGCGGATCTAGGATTCCGACCAAGGGTAACGTGTTATAAATAAGCCGTAACGAAATCGAAAAAACGTCAAATTTTTCCAAAATTTACACTAATTTTTCCAAATTTTTTCGGACCAAGGGGTAGCGGGGGTTACCCCTACCAAAGAGGTAGGTCCGCCCCTGCATATAAAGTCTACCTTCACTTATTGCCGGCACGTAGTAGTATTAATACAAAAAATGCCGGCACGTAGTATTAACACAAAAAATGGGTTGCCGTTAAACAAGACGGCGGACGGTTGACGCTGACGGTTACTGACGAATGGCCGACTTTGCAGTTTGTCTCTCCTTATACTTCCAAATTTTCAATCATTTGGTTACTCCACTTGAAGTTGGGGACCGACACGCTTCCATGTTGGTAAATATGCTAACAAATGGATGTTTTTTCCAACCCAATTACTTTTAATTTTATACAAGAATAGCATATAAATAGATTACATTGCCTTATGCTCTAAGGCCAAATGGTGGGGTTTGGCGTCCCTCAACATTTAAAAGGTTTTTATCGGCTTATGGGGCATAGCGGTCTACATACTCATCTCCTCTTTCGCGTTCGTCATCTCACTCACGAGAGAGCCTTGGAACCCCTCTATAACGCCCCTGAAGCGTGTTTAGAATTTAAAGGGTTGGTGTGGTTGGGGCGTCAAACCACACCGCATGCCTAATAATCATACTTTTTTTTAGATATATTTATGTTATTTTAATGTTAATTGTGATTTTCATTATACGGTATATTTTGTACATTTTATCCATTTGTGATTGATCATTATTTTTTTCCTCGAGTTAACCTAAATCTTTTTTGTAGAGCAAATAATCTTTTAAAGTGGCGTTATATTCCGATAATTGAGCTCAGTTTCTCGGTAAAAATAATGTTCTATTACATACGTAATAGACGACGTAATAAAATTCATTTGTTTAGGCCACACGGCGTGGAACCGTGATACAATTGTATCACTCGTTGAACACCGTGGAACACCGCCCCGCCTAATTCTATCACTCGTGGTCAAGTATAACGAGTTATATATATAACGCGTTGAAGTTGGAGGGTGATGAATGAGTATCTTGTACATTGTGCATTAATACTTGTACATTGGAATCCCATCACTAGTGATACCACCCCTTACATTTCTATCACTAGTGATAGAATATTAGGTGCTGACATGGCATGATTTGATTGGATAGTGGGAGTGATAGAAACTATCACTAGTGAACCACCCCTCCTCCCCTTAGGACTATTCCTATATATATGAAGAAACACTAACTAAATGGTCGGAACCGAAATAGTTAGGGGGTTTGAATCCGCATAAAAGGTTAGCTCTCTCTCGGTTGATTCAGTTGTAATGGAATTCCTTCTCCGGTAGCTCTGCAAAAAAGAACACCGTTAGCCTCGCCAAGGGGAGAAGAGGGTTCTCTCCTTGACCCGACTCCGGCGTGAGAATAAGTATTGGTATCGGAGAAGATAAGTATTTGAAGAGTGAGAGTAGTCTGAGTTTATACCTGAATAGTTCTCTTATTTATACCGGGAGTTTAGGAGGGAAAACCTGTTATTGAAAAGGCGACGGAAGATGCTAACGCCGTAGCGGTTATTTTTTCTTCCGTTAAGTTCTTTGATCCTTTGTTAAGTTTTCTCGATCCGATGTGAGTGCACACGGATTGTGGTTTGATCTAGGGCTGGGGAGTTGCCACGTGGAAAGAGATTAAGTGGAGATTACTCTCCAATTGCATGCCTTTGTTGTGATTTCAGAATTGCTTATGGTGATGACACGTGTCCAGACGGTTATAACCGTCTGGGTGGTGCACGATTGTATTTCTTTCTAGAAGATTACTGCCGTAATCCGGTGTGACACTTTACTGTGTGGACACAGGCAAATAAACCCCAAGCCTGGGTAAAATAATATCTAAGTCTGGACGTTGTGGCGGAAGTATTGGACAAAGGCTTTTTAATCCTTTGTGAAATAGGAGAAGGCGCAAGGATTTATGTTATCCTTTGGGCGCGCGACTGTAAGTTACTGATTTCTTTGTTCCTTTAGTAGGACCAGTGCGCGGCCGCGCAAGGTCAAAAGGCTAGAAAGGTTAGTTTGTGGTATGGTCCGAATCCTTTTTTATGAGGTTTTTGGGACCTTACCCCTTCAAGTCCCCCCAGTCTAGTGTTGTACTTATGCAAATAAGTGGAGCACTGGACTTATGAGAGGGAAATGTTTTTTGGGCGCGTTAAAATAAAAAAGCTTCTATGAGAAGATTTATCCTGTTGGAAAAAGAAAAAATCTTTGTAATCATGTTCTGACACGTGATGACGTCAACTGGCAGTCAGAGTGGGTATTTTTCTCTTTGTCTTGAAATTCGTAATGGCGCTTGTCAGACCTCATTAATGAGGATATGACCCTGGTTCCTGTAGCGCCGTATTGTGATATAATTCTGATGACTAATGATGAGCAGGGTTCCCGTTTTCCGAGGTTGAGCTTTTATATATATATGTATTGGGATTCCTTTTATCATTAACTTGGAGAAGATGAAGGGAAAAAGTACCGTTCGTTCCCGGCGTCTTTCCGATATCTTAAGGGTTCGAGAAGCTGCTGAAGCTCTTTTGTTACTTGCCAATTCTCCGTCACCGCTGCTTACCGGAACTGGTAAGATGATGTCAGCTGTTAGGTCTGTTGATGTTGATCTTCGTTTGCCGGAGGTTGATAATGAGACTGTGGTGTTGTCGGTTGAAGATTTAATGGCTCGTTTCCCTACTCTTCGTCCGAGTACGTGTCAGTTGAGGTACCAGCGTCGTCGGAAGAAACCTCCGGTGAACATGGATGTTGAAGATGAACCTATGGTTGGTTAGGTTTGGGAGTTGTTTGTCCCTGCTTTTGATTGTATATATAAGTCTGTTAGTATAAACTTATCTTTTGAAGATCACGGGTGTGATTGGTGTTAATGTCTGTTGTTTGATCCTCTTGCTATCTTGCAGAAGCAAGGTTTTTTGTTTGAATATTTTAGTTTCTGGAACTAAAATTGTCATGATCTTGTTTCTGAAGTGTTTTGTTGCACTTTGGGGATATATCGATAATGTTTTTACTTCATACGTGTTTGAATTACAATATGTTGCATGTTTTTGATTGTTTTTGGATAGGTAAGGCGAATGAGAGATGGTATTGTGCTTATGTTTGAACGTTTGTCTAAAAGGCGTAGTAGCTTGCCTTGTTTTTAGACTGTTCATGAGGTATACAATGTTTGACCATATTGTTTTCGAGCGAACCCAAAAAATTACATGCAATTTGTAATAAACAGTACTATAAGTAGGAATGATGTTTGTATTGATAAGAGCGCAAGGCTTTGTAATACAAGACATAATAAAGAAATATATTGCCTGTATATTCTTTCCGCTTTTGAAGACTTAGTTCATATGTAACACATGCGCAACTGTTGTGCGTTCCAGGTGCGGGGGACAAGGGTCCCATCGATCTTTTTTAGGGTGTATGCCCCTTTGCCTAAGACCTCGTTAATGACGTACGGTCCTTCCCATCTTGGCGCTAATTTGCCCGGCTTTTCAGCGTTTGACGCCTCGTTGTTGCGCAACACGAAATCGCCGGGGACAAATGTGCAAACGCGGACGCGCGCATTGTAATACTTTTCGAGCTTGGATTTGTACCTTGCTTCTGTTATTGCGGCGTTCTCGCGTCTTTCTTCCAAAAGATCCAAATCCATTCTTCGCTCTTGTTCGTTGTTCTGAGTTTCCATGGCTATCATGCACGGTGATGGTAAACCTATCTCGGCTGGCCTCAGATCCATAGACTAGACTGAACGGAGTTTCGCCGGTGCTAGTTTTTGGCATTGTTCGATGCGCCCAGAGGATGCTAGGGAGTTCGTCAACCCACCCTCTGCGTGCTGTCCCGAGTCGTGCTTTTATGCCGTCAACGATCTGTTTGTTTACGCTTTCTACCTGTCCATTCGCTTGGGGATGCGCAACGGAGGCGAAGTTATGCTCGATCTTCATTTCTTTGAACCATTTTTGAAGATCTTCTGCGGCGAAGTTTGTACCATTGTCGGAAATAATGCGCAATGGTAATCCGAATCTGCAAATGATATGTTCCCATATAAATTTGCGGATTACCATTGCTGTTGTTGAGGCCAAAGCTTTAGCCTCTACCCATTTTGTGAAGTAATCCACCGCGACTATGATGAACTTTACCGCACCTGGCGCGTCAGGAAATGGACCAACAAGATCGATGCCCCACTGTTGGAATGGCCAGGCGGAAGTAACAGGAATTAGTGGATTTTTAGGTCGGAGTGTCTTTGGTGCGTGGCGTTGACATGCCTCGCATCTTCTTAATAGATCGACTGCATCCATGTGCATTCCTGGCCAGTAGTATCCAGCGCTCATTATTTTTGCCACGACCATGCGCGGTCCCGCGTGTATCCCGCATAATCCTTCGTGGATTTCTCTGACAAGGTATTGGGCGTCTGTTTTATCGACACAGCGTAGTAATGGGCCCATGAATGATTTCCGGTAGAGGACGCCATCCGCCATTTCGTAATTTACTGCCTTGTGTTGTATTTTCCGAGCTTCTGCCTTTCCCTCTGGTAGCTTTCCGTGTTGGAGGTACAAGATAATCGGAGACATCCAAGATGGCTCTCCCATTTCTATAACGTTTACTTGCTTGAGATGAATGGAAGGGTTGGATAATACCTCTATGCGTACTTCTTTTGCTAAGTGCTGAAAGCTGGTAGCAGCTAGCTTGCTTAGCGCGTCAGCATGTTTGTTCTCGCTTCTGTTTATGTGATTAACTTTGAATGTTTGAAATTGGCTGATTAACATCCGCGCTTGTTCAAGGTACAATGCCATAGCTTCTTTTGCATCGTAATTGCCATTAACTTGCTCGGCTACCAGTTTTGAATCGACGTTAGCTTCAAGATTTCTTGCCCCCATTTTTAATGCTAAGCGAAGACCTGCCAAGAAGGCTTCATATTCGGCTTCGTTATTCGTACTTTTGAAATCTAATCGTATAGCATACGTGAGCTCGTGGTTATCTGGGCTGATTAATCGGAGACCTGCTCCTGCTCCATCGTCATTGGAAGCACCATCTATGTGTAAGGTCCAGACTCTGTCATCGAAAACAGGTGTTGGATTCTGGATTGTCTCACATTCTTGTATTTTATCGATAGGAACTTCAGTGGCGAAGTCTGCTAACACTTGCCCTTTGATTGCGGGTCTTGCTCTGTAAAAAATGTTGTAACCTCCCAGTTCAATTGCCCATTTGGCCAGTCGTCCCGCTATGTCGGGCTTGGATAAGATCTGGCCTAGATGGTAATTGGTAAGAACTGTGATGACGTGACCCGAAAAATACCTGCGTAGACGTCGGGATGCGTGTACTAGTGCTAGGACTAGCTTTTCTATCATTGAGTACCGAGTTTCTGGGCCGGTAAGCATTTTGCTGATGTAATAGATTGGAGTCTGGATGTTCTCGCGCTCTACCATCAATACAGCACCGACCGCTACTTCCGCGGCAGATAGATATAAAATTAGTGGCTCTTTTTCTTTTGGTGCTGTCAATGTTGGCAGTTGAATTAAACATTCTTTCATTTGTTTGAATGCGGTTTCCGCTTCAGATGTCCACTGAAAGTCAGTTTTCTTTGCGCAGTTTCGTAGCGTACTGATGAATGGATAAGACTTTGCTGCGTGATTAGCCAAAAATCTGTTTAAAGCCGCTAAACGTCCGGCGAGCCTTTGCATTTCTTTAACTGTTGCAGGTGACGGCATTAGCTGAATAGCCTGCACCTTTTCTGGATTTACTTTAAAACCATCTTTTGTGACGATGAATCCCAAAAATTTCCCTTCCTCCATGCCGAAGGAGCATTTGGTTGGGTTGAGTTTTAGGCTCACGCTGCGCAGGGAATCGAATGTGCGCTGGATATTATCGAGCATTGTGCCTTCCTCATGACTCATGATGACGAGGTCATCCATGTATACCTCGACAGTCTTGCCAATGTCATCTTTGAAAATTGTGCCCATTAGGCGTTGATAAGTTGCGCCTGCGTTGCGCAGGCCGAACGGCATTTTGGTATAACAGAAAATGCCTTTATCTGTGCGGAACGCCGTTTTGTCTTCGTCTTCTTCTTTCATCTGGACCTGATGATAACCCTTGTAACAGTCAAGAAAACATTTCCATCTGAATGACGCTAGAGAGTCGACTTTTTTATCTATCTCTGGAAGTGCGTAACAATCTTTCGGGCATGCTTTATTCAGGTCTTTGAAGTCAACGCACATTCTCCACCCGCCGCTATGTTTCTGTACCATCACTGGGTTGGCTACCCATGTATGGTATTTCACTTCGCGCAAGATGCCCGCATTAAGTAACTCTGCTACTTGCTCGTCCATTGCTTTTGCTTTTTCTTCACTGAAACTGTGCCTCCCTTGAGCAACAGGTTCTACTGATGGCTTGATGTTTAGACAATGTTGCGCGATGTCGCGTGGGACTCCAGTCATGTCCGCCGGGCACCAAGCAAATATGTCTTTGTTATTAGACAATAATTCTTTTAGTTGTATGCGTGTTGCTGGTGAAATGGCTGGTCCTAGCAGAATGGTCTGCTCTGGGTACTCGTTGATTAGAACCCATTTCTCTGGTTCATCTGGTGCCGAAGGTTTGACCACCTTTGTTGGTGGTTCGTCGTCTACGAACATGACTTCTTTGCTTGAATAGAGTATTGCAACTCCAGTTTCTGTCGGAAATCCGCAAGCAGCGTGTGGAATGGAAGTGATCATGCTAAATTCCCTTTGTGACCTTCTCCCGAGCAAGACATCATGACGTGAGGTCGCCGGCATGACCATGAAATTGACTGTAACTGTTCGTGAGTGCTCGCCATCGGATAAGGTCACCGGGAAAACGATTTGCCCTAATGGGAACACCGCTTCATTACAGAATCCGGTGAGAGGGAAATCGACCGGCTCTAACCGTGCTTTATCTTCTGGATCGAGTTGTTTAAAGCACTGTTCGTATATGATGTCCATCGAGCTTCCTGGATCGATGAACATATAGTCAGTTTGGTAATGACCGAAAATACCAGTGATAATCACTGGTCGTTCTTCCTGAGGGCCCCCAGGAACAACGGGGAACACCACTTGCTGTTCCCTCCAATGTTGATCATAGTTTCGTTTATTTGGTCTCCGTGATGGACCTCCCTGAATCATGTGTATTTGTTTTTGATAACTGCTATATTGGCTGGATTGAATGTCCTCCCTACGTGGTGTTGGTGGATCCAATACTGAGGTATTAATTTCTTTTCCAGATCTGATGTTTGACAAATCAGATCTGGCGATTTGCACAACGATTGTGTTTATAGCAGCTTGGCATTTGCTAAACCAATGTTCTGGAGATTCTTCTAGCTGTAAATTGTTTCCGACGTTTGGTCGAGGACCAGATTGCCGGTGAGATGACGAATTTTCTGCCATGTGCAAAAACAGAAAATGGGGTGAACTGAATCGAAACGAGATAGAAACTAGAAAAACTGAGAAAACGGTGGGCGCCAATGAAGAAACACTAACTAAATGGTCGGAACCGAAATAGTTAGGGGGTTTGAATCCGCATAAAAGGTTAGCTCTCTCTCGGTTGATTCAGTTGTAATGGAATTCCTTCTCCGGTAGCTCTGCAAAAAAGAACACCGTTAGCCTCGCCAAGGGGAGAAGAGGGTTCTCTCCTTGACCCGACTCCGGCGTGAGAATAAGTATTGGAATCGGAGAAGATAAGTATTTGAAGAGTGAGAGTAGTCTGAGTTTATACCTGAATAGTTCTCTTATTTATACCGGGAGTTTAGGAGGGAAAACCTGTTATTGAAAAGGTGACGGAAGATGCTAACGCCGTAGCGGTTATTTTTTCTTCCGTTAAGTTCTTTGATCCTTTGTTAAGTTTTCTCGATCCGATGTGAGTGCACACGGATTGTGGTTTGATCTAGGGCTGGGGAGTTGCCACGTGGAAAGAGATTAAGTGGAGATTACTCTCCAATTGCATGCCTTTGTTGTGATTTCAGAATTGCTTATGGTGATGACACGTGTCCAGACGGTTATAACCGTCTGGGTGGTGCACGATTGTATTTCTTTCTAGAAGATTATTGCCGTAATCCGGTGTGACACTTTACTGTGTGGACACAGGCAAATAAACCCCAAGCCTGGGTAAAATAATATCTAAGTCTGGACGTTGTGGCGGAAGTATTGGACAAAGGCTTTTTAATCCTTTGTGAAATAGGAGAAGGCGCAAGGATTTATGTTATCCTTTGGGCGCGCGACTGTAAGTTACTGATTTCTTTGTTCCTTTAGTAGGACCAGTGCGCGGCCGCGCAAGGTCAAAAGGCTAGAAAGGTTAGTTTGTGGTATGGTCCGAATCCTTTTTTATGAGGTTTTTGGGACCTTACCCCTTCAATATATAATAGACAACGTAACAAAATTCATTTGTATAGGAAAAGATAATACTCTATAAGTACATTGTAAATAGTGGCGGATCTAGGATTCCGACCAAGGGGTAACGTTTTATAAATAAGTCGTAACGAAATTGAAAAAACGTCAAATTTTTCCAAAATTTACACTAATTTTTCCGATTTTTTTCCGACCAAGGGGTAGCGGACGCCACCCCTCAATAAACTATAGGTCCCCCCTGATTGTAAATGTAAGTAATGTGTATAGGAAAAGATAATACTCTATAGTACCTTGTAAATGTAAGTAATGTAATACAACTTTTACTAAATAACCTGTCATTAGTATATCTCTTATCTTATACTACTATATAATTGATCTATTTTGCGGCTATTCGGAAGAAACGACTGATCACATCTTCGTCACGTGCAAAACGGCTAAAGCCATATGGTGGCTCGTCGGAGTTTGGCTGGAAAACATGGATTTACTTGCTTGCGCGACGGTTAAAGATATTCTCGCCGTAGCATAGGGGGTTAATCTACCGTCTGTACAAAAGAAGGTTCTTTATTGTGTGATCATGGCAGCTTTATGGACCATTTGGACACAAAGGAACGAGAGGATCTTCAACAACGTACATAAGTCATACTCAAGAATTGTCGAAGATATCAAAGAATGCTCACTACTATGGCTCAAACATAGAGGCCAAATGAAGGATATTGAGAGATCATTGGTTTAGTTTGGGTGTGAAAGGAATTAATAAATAGCAGATGGATGTATGTTACTTGTATGTCTTTTTAGCTCCTGGCTAGAAATATTATTTATAACTGTTTTTTTAGCAATGATATGATCCTCTTTTCCGTTAAAAAATATATAATTGACCTATTTGGAATAGAATTGAAATTTCACCTCAACTAGGTGATGCCCCGCCCGTGTTGCGGGGCGATGGCCGAATAATTCTCAACCAATTTAAAAAACAGTACTATACTTTTGCTACAAATAAAAAGTAAAAAGAGTGTTAGTCAGCTCTTTGACACGATTTTTAACTGAGGGCAAAGTCATATTTTTATTTTTACTTGGGGGAAAATCAATTTTTTTCCCCGAAGGTAAAATCCTAATTTTTAGTTAGGGAAAACCATATTTTTATTTTCCACTGGGGCAAAAACGTAATTTTTAATTAAGGGTGATATCGTAATTTTGAACCGAGGGGAAATTCGTAAATTTTAGCTGGGGGCAAAAGCATAAATTTATTTTTAACTAGGGGCAAATGCGTAATTTTAAATTGTGGCCAAAACCGTAATCAATTTGAACCGAGGGCAAAATTGAGAAATTTAGCTGGGAGCAAAAGCGTCATTTTATTTTGAACTGGGGGCAAATACGTAATTTTAAACCGATGGCAAAATTGTAATTTTAAAGCGGATATAAAATCATAAATTAATTAGGCCAATAAGGGAGTGTCAGGCAGCTGTATGGCATGTTCCCTTGTCGCCCATGTCAACCAATAAAGGCCAACAACTATTGCCGCCGACACTGTTGTTTGTAGATGTTGAAAATATGTTAGACCGTGGGGTGTGGTGGGGCGGGGGTTTGGGCATGGGTTGACACGTGGACTTCGAGGGACACCGCTGGTGAGTGACGTGTTGGGTCGGTATGGGGGGGGGGGGGGGGGGCGTGGCTAGCCTGCGTGGGTTGGCCAGTGTTATAAAAATTAAAAAAAAAGTTTTAAATTAAAAAATACACTCAAAATAAAAATAAAAACCTAAAATTATTATTAAAATTTCCTAGAAATTACAAAATCCTACAAAAAACAAAGGATTACAAAAAAAAGCCTAATCAAGCGTTAGGTAGATTTCGAACAGGGCGAGCTTGTCAAACGGTTTCCGCTCCTTGCCCCGGAACTCGATGTTGGCCACCGCCACCCGGTCTTCGTGACTTATATCACCGTCCGGGACGCTGTCGTATAGGAGTTGGGTGAACCGTTTGGCTTGGCCAAACGATTATTTTTTAAATTTTAAACCTAGCCGCTATAGCCTAGCCAAGCAGCCAATGAGAGCCGGCCACGGAAGACCGCTAGGTACGCCCAACGCCTGGGCTGAAACCCCCCGCCCAAGGGGCCACGCCAAAACTCAAGCCCACCCGTGGTGATGACTTGGCCGTTTGTACTCAACCCACGCCCATACCCCATAGTCTTAGTCTTTTTTTGTAACGGGTTACAAAAACTTTTGTCACTGTTCATTTCATTCAATTTTTAATATATGTATATGTATAATATAATTTTAAAACACCTATTAACACTTTATATTCAATTCACTGCATTAGGTTTATCTTATTTATAATACTTAAAATCAAGATTTAAATTTAAATTTACTTTTTATTTTTATTTTTATAACTAAATACTTTTTTAAATTAGGCATTATCTTATATAAGTACTTAACAGTAACGGTAACAGTAACAGTAATAATAATAATAATAATAATAATAATAATAATAATAATAATAAGTTTTAAAGGCAATTCGGTTTCAAAAAAGTCTTTGATGACAACCGACGTATCACGCGGTTCAACCCACTAGTAGTGTATAAAGATACTGATCTCTCATATAAACTCATTTTCTTTTAAATTGTATTATGTTTATGAGATATGCCGTTCGGTTTTGTAGTAATGAAGCAAACCTAATTTGGGTTAAACCGTATATAACCACCACTCATTCACCTAAGTTGGGTTAAACAACCGTATATAACCACTACTCATTCAACATCATCATGTGGTTGTTTATTCTTGGCTACACATGTCACAATCATCCTGTATGGATTACCATACATGTAAATCAAGTTATGCAAAAAAAGTGAAATTTATAATACTTGTTGTATTAATGAGGTGCATTGTACACATCGAAAAAATGATGGTTTACTCTTGAATATTGCAAGCCTAACAAGAAATGAAGTCACTTATGAAGAAATACATTCATGGATAATAATGCTTATCATCGTCATCTCATCCACAACATCATCTGCCAAGCGTGGATATCAAACCATCATTCTCATTGTTGACCTTTATTTTCATAGTCATCATTAGGTTTTTTTGTTTCCCCTTTCTTCTTCTTCTTGTTCTTTGTTCTAAATTAAGGTATGCATCTAACATGTGGGTTCTAAGGATTTGTTATTTCAACTATCGATTATGCCCACATAGTGCGTGTTATGAGTACAAAACGTTTATGTTACGAAAACAAGGTTGACATTATGTTCTTTTGTATAAAGATATATGTGATCCCTTGCTTTACCTAAAGTTTTTGTTTCATGTAATGCACTCATATTTCAACCTTAAACATATGGTGTCATAGTGACTCGTTGGGGCATTATTGTGGATGCAACAATAAGTACGCTATCGAGTCGTGTCTTTGCTAGAACATTGGTTCAAGTTTGTTGAAAATCATTGCAATGTGTTTATTTTTGTTTTGCATGTTCCTGTGATAACATGATATAAAGATATGTAACAAAATATCTGATAACATTAGGGATATGTCAATCACAAAGAGAAGCAATACTTTTGTTGAATATACGATAGTAGCAAATATTGTATGAATTTTTTATATATATATTTAGTTGTTGATTATAACAAAAATTGTAGACTAATACCTTTTTCAGCCTGCCATTTGGGTTGTCTCTAATTAGCTACAACTCACCGGGTCTCGTCCAATTGTAAACCATTAACTCATCAGTTATAAAGAAGGGGTCCAACGCGAAATCATGAAAGTAACAATCTTGATCTTCAAATCTTAAACCGTTCACCCTGGACAAAAGGTTCTTCAAATATAAAATATTTGATTGGATCTTGAAGTTAAACTAATCTAAAAACTAGAAGAACACTTAAGAAAATATTGTGACTTTGGTTGTATTGGGTATACAGTTGTGTTGTAGCATTTATTTATTATATTTTTTGTGGGAAGTACCCAAACATGCCTACGTAAATTGTGATCAGTTAGTCATGTTTTATTCTTGTAAAATTAAAAAAAAAAAGGAAAAAAAAATCACATAGCAACAGATGCATTTGTAACTCAGGAGAACATAGCTATGTGTTTGATGATTAACTTTTTAAATTTTCATTCACTCTTTTGTAAGACTAGGCATTGTGGCTTAACGCTGCTAGCTATATCACCTTTTTAATGTCCTAGACATTGTGCTAGGCTAGTTTAAGGGGGCGTTAACCAAGGGGGCGCCCTGCCATTCAGTCATTTACGGGCGTTGCGTTAACCATTGGAAATATGAGGCCCACCAAAAGTCATCCAATCACATTTTTTTTCTTTTTAGATTGTAGTTAAAGCACAATGTGATAGTTAAATTGTGGGTTAGTTAAAGCTCGTTGTTTGCATGACAATGACGTGACATGGCGTTATGTTAAACCACAACAAATAGTCTAATGATCTTAGGGGTTGTTTGCAACTTCTGAATTGGTAAATGTTGAACCAGTAAGAGGTCTGAAGTATTAAGTGTTGAACCAGTAAAAAGTCTGAACCATTAAAAACTAGTATAATGCTTTACCGTTCAAAGGCAAAATGTCTGACCAATTCAGATAAGAGGTCTTAACCATTCAGAGTCAGTATAATGCTTAATCATTCAGAGACAAACGTCTGAATCATTCAGACATCTGCTTGTGAAACAAAAAGTCTGAACCATTAAGAACTAACTAAATAAACAGTCCCTCAGATGTGTGTTAGCTATAGCGCCAGCCTAAATGATTGAGACTTCTTTATATTACTTCACTTTAGCTTAATAATTTTCACTATTCATCCCATTTGTCATTTTGTGGGTGTGTTGAAACGCAAGATGCATGTGGATCAATTAAGTACCATATTCAAACATTTTTACTCGTAAAAACGTCTAATTTGCAAGTAAATAAGTATATAAAACATGTATAATTTAAGGTATAGGATTAGGTTCAAGAGTAAACACTAGTGTAGCTTGCGAACTAAGTGAACTAATCCTGGCCATACACGTGTGTAGATCAATGGCCAGGATTTGATGTTGAAATACACTAGTGTATTTTACGATTTGATGACGAGATCATGGCCATACACATGTGTAGATCAATGGCCAGGATTTGTTCACTCAGTTCGCAAATACATTAGTGTTCACTCTAGAACCCCACCCTTAAGGTATATCACTATGAAGTATATCAATAGTAACCATGTTAAGAACATAACAATCACGGATTTGAAGTCTCTTAGTCTAACTTGGGTACTTTAAGTCGATAATATATAAATGGTGAAGAAAATATAACAAAGGTGAACTAAATAATTGTGCAATGTTCATTTAACTGCCACTGATACGCATCCCTTTGACATGACAATGTTCATTTAAATTCATTATAATATCATGTATTTCTAACAAGATTGACTAGATGCGGTTGGTCACACATTATACATGCATTCTTGCTACTACCGACACATGTGTTAAGTCACATATCTCGATCAAAGAACATTTAACCCCACTTAATCATAAGTGTATTATTAAACACCTAACATAATATTATCATAAGTGTTAAACTAATCTTATCGTACTCTAATAGTCTTATGGGTTAACTTGTAAGTTTTATTAACTAGCGGACTTCCCCTGCGCGTTGCGACGGGAAATCTGTATCGGTTCAATTCATAAGGTATTAGGATCGTAACTGGCACTTTGCATAGCGATCGAAAGATAAACCCAAACAAAAGTCATGATATGCCCTAAAAGATATCGACACATATTTTACATCGATCAAAAACTTTAAAAATGAATATTGACAAAGGTTTTAAAAGTACAAATACTGGTACCGATGTTCAGTTGAAATCGACGTGGTACCGATGTTCGGACTATATCAATTTTGTTTGTCAGTGACACTCGTTGTAGCTTATTTCTTGTAATATAAAAAAGATACTCTATTCCGCTACCAAAGTTGTTCGAACAAAAAAAACCAGCTATAATTGACTCATTCAATTTTTAACAAAGCTTTTATCGTAAAACAGATAAAATAAACATGTCGCAACGATACTTTTATAGTTTTATAAAGCATTACAATATATTATTAGAATAACAAAAATAAGCTTTACTTCATAAAACATTGTATCTTAAAAATTTTAAGAAAAAATAAAATGTGTGAGAAAATAATTATGAGAATAAAATCTTAAAAATTAAGAAAAAAAAACTTTATATTATCATTTATCTCTACTCAAGTTAATATATTAAGCGCTTATACATAGTATAGCATTATAGTAATAAAATATTAAAAAAATATTATAATGTAATAATAATATTAAAATATATTTTTACTATTCATCAACACTTAGATTTAATATAGTAATAATAAAATAAAATATTAAAAAATATAATAATGTAATAATAATATTAAAATATATTTAATATAGTAATAAAATATTATAATGTAATAATAATATTAAAATATATTTTTACTATTCATCAATACTTAGATTTAATATGTATAATAATAATAATATAATGGAGTCGTACTTTAGGTAAAAACACGATTTTTTTAGTTTCCTATTTGAGTGGACTATATTTCTTATTTTCTAAGATGTTGGTTTAGTATACATAGATGGTTAGGATTATTGTAATGGTGTATTTTTTTGGTTTATAATAAAGAGTCGAGTTCATTCAATCTCGTGTTTTGGTGTTTTTGTTTTAACTGATCTGAGCCTTTAATTGGTATCAGAGCAATGAAGTGGTTTTATGTAAGGGAAGCAACCCCCTTTCAGTTACGGGACTTTTACGGTGAATTAAGAGGTTGAATAATGCCACAACTTAAATTTGTGTGATCAATCGGCCCGGTTTATCGACAAGGATTAGAATTGAGTAACCGATGTAGGTTGTTCTTTTGGCATAAGATATCCGATCAAACTTACAGGTAGGCGGACGGAAGAAGATTCATCAAAGCAGGAGGCTTTGAATCTTGTCAAGTCTAGCAAGGGAAGAAGAAAACACTTGAAGCAACGAGCTTGTTTTATTCTTTGATTGATGGTCATGAACAATGTTGTTCTTGTGACATGGGAAGAAGGAGATCGATAGGTCAAGTGGGAATGAAGATGTGAAAAAGAGGATAGGATTCGGTGAATGCAAGTGACTTTGGATTCGGTCTTGTTTAGTGGGAGAAAGAAAACGACAAAAGCAGGTAGTCTTGTTTTCTTGGTCGGTGGAAGAAGGTTGTTGGAGCGGCAGATTCAACCCAGGTTTGATCGTGGTGTTTCATTTGTCGGAGACTCATTGTAGCTAAGAAAGAAGAAATCGCAACGGGTTGACTCGAATTCTTTTGGCAAAAAAAACAACTAATGAATAAGGAAAGAAATAAAACATCGAGAGGATGATGTATTCATTTAGAAACTCTGTAACACCTCGTGAAATCATGTCCAATATAATAAAGACACGTGTCCTGAACGTTAAACGTGTAATGAATTGATTCCGAGGGACTAAATGTGACAAACAATGTAAATATGTATGTAAAAGAATCCAAAGTGTCAACATGCCAATCTTGTGCCTCTGATTGACCTCACACGATGTTCGTATTCTTTAATAAATAAATTGTCGGACATAGAAAGCCGTTCGTGCTTAAATTGAGAATTTTACAAAGCATAAGTGTTAAATGTGTCAACATGTTAAATGTTACCTCCGAGTGACCTTTTAACGATCCCAAAAGCATTGTAATATTTTATATTTTCTCTCACGAATATCGGATAGTAATTTCATGAAGTTTCGGTGAAAACAAGACTTTTCGGGTGATATCGCAACTAACCGGGAGCTTAACGGAGTTAATTTGTGACCCAAGGCACTTGATAGTTAACTATGGGGGTTAATAGTTCAATAAAAGAAAGTTATTTAAATTAAATTTGGACCAGGGACTGAAAATGCAAAGTTTTCAAACTTTTAACCGGAACAAGCCATCGTCGCGGGCCGCGTAGGCCATCTCCAAATCCTTCGCGGGCCGCGTAAAAGTGCCAGCGACAAAAAAACTAGATAGCTGCATGTTGCAGCCTGTCCACCGCCATTGAATGCTTGTTTTTTATACCAGGGTCTGAGCAACTGGTTTTTACTGTCCTAGGGACACTTGGGATCATCTGGTTACTCTAGATAGTAGCTGGATTGATCTTGGAAGTCTTGAATTTCCTATATAAAGGGGCATTGTTTGCACTTAGAACTTACACATTTGAAAATTTCATTCACACTCACTCTCTGAAGCATCCTGGTGTTCAAGGAAGCTTTCTCAAGTATAAACTTCGTGCTAAGGACTCTTGTAAGCGTTCTTAGCTTCAATAGTTAAGGTTTCATTAGCTTAATGACCGAAAGTCAAAGATATCGTAATTACGCTTTGACTTTGTGATTAATCACTAACGGTCCAGCCATTATTCGAATTAAAAGTGGCTATGTGTTGGTAATTATGTAGGTGTTAAACCCTTAAAAGGGGGCCTCCTAAATCCTAATTATCACGTTATCTCAATAAATTGTCGGGTCAAAGTTATGAACAAAAAGTCAACCGAGTCAGTTTTTACAAAATAATTCATAACTGATAATGCAGAAGTTATGGAGCATGTTTTAACACTTAAATAACTTGGTAAATAGTATAAGAACATGTTTAGGCATGTTCAACCCGACAATTCTGAGTTTAGGCTCGGTTCGCAACCGAAAGTCGCAAAAGTAGACTTTTGCTTTGACTTTCAGTTCTGACCCGATTTAGCTTAGTCTAGTTATGCCTTAGGGTTCCTTTGGGACCATATTATATGTTAGTATAACTCTCTGAAGTTATACTACATGGTTCCTTAGAAATCATAGATTACATGCATGTTCCGTTATTTGCTTAAAATCGACCATTATTCCCTTTTATCATTAAAACGAGATTTTTGAAAATGTGAGAGGACAAAAATCTTTATTACTGAATTATAAGTATGTCCTAAAAATTCAACATCCGATTCTGGTCTAAAATAAAAGTTATGCACGATATCGTAAAACAAAAGTTTTTTGGTTAATTAAATGGCATTTTCAGTATAAATCATATTTAAACCCAATTTTTGGCACCAAACTTGCTACCCACTGTTATAATATAATATTTAGGGATTTTTAGAATTTTTTTTTCAAATTTTATACAGACCATAACATAGAGTTCTAGCATAAATTCGGTAATTGACGATAATGCCCTTTCCATTAATAAAATGAGTTTTACATATCATTTTGATACCAAACCTTTTCCTACTAATTTTATATATTAAATAAAATATTTTAAGCTTTAGAAACTGATCAAAACTTCAGAATTTTTATAAACATCTTGAATACCGTCAATTACCGACTTTTACGCTTATTAAGCGCATAGTATGGTTTAAAACCATATTTAACGCTTAAGACTTGTTACCTACTAAATTTTAAAATAATTTTTTTTATACTTTAACAGTTAGTATAAGTCTTGAACTCAGATTTCCAAATTTGACCCTTAAAGCATATGTGAAATGACCAAAATGCCCCTACGGTGCATAGTTTGGCCATAAATGATAAATTTCACATATGTATGATATCTTACTGATGTAACTTGTTAAAATAAATATTTTTACTAATTGTTTTAGACCAGAACCTCAGATTGCTATTTAACCTCTTTTATAAACTTTAAAATGACCAAAATACCCCTACGGGGCTTAAATTGATTTTAAATTCATTTTGGGCATAATGGAAGATATTCTACTGATATCACAACATAATTTAAGCATAATAACTTACGGAACTTGTACATGACTCATTCGGTTACCCGTTATGCATATGCGCGTTCGGTACGGTTTATGTAACTAGTTTGCATAAATTAACCGAAACGGGTCAAACATTATCATTTTTACTTCAAAATCCAGAATGTATTTGGTTTACCCAATTTATACAAGTCTTCCTACTTGTTGGGTCTAAAACACATTCTAATCCGGTCTTCGCTTAATCTTGCGTTTTGAACCGTAAACCTTTCATTTAAACTAACTAGTCTAAGTTAAAACTTAAATAAGACCCGTTAGGAATCTAATAGGTTATTAAAACCTTCGTTCCAGATTAGGAGCCCAGTAAAAGTTACTTGTAGTTGCTGATTTGATATACGACTAAGAAAAAAATTACATTTTAGCTCAGGTAAATACTTTTAACTTATTTTTCGTTATACGGGCTTGGGATACGGTATTATAATAATACCGCTTGGTCGGGTATGAAATCATTTAATCGGATTGTGATTAATAAATTTACATAACCCATTTTAATCTGTTTGTTTGATACAATGCCTTGGAGGGTTAATGATCGTGTCCTGGATATCCTCGGCTCATTCATTTGGAATGGCCACGGCTTAAGCACGGGGTGTAGGCATACACCTAACAGTTGCGTATGTATAAACGGTATCTCACTCGTGAGGAAACTCCTTGTGGGCCTATACTTGTGGTGTGTCTATTAATCTTATACCGGCTCTTCTATTCCGGTCCTGAACGGAAGACAAACATATAAATCTGTATACAAGATTATTTTTAAATAATTGTCCCAAGTTATAAAAGATTTTATGCCTTGTGCAACCAAATCAATTTTATAAATACTTTTCAAAAGAGTTAGTTAATTGTATTTACAAGTGTAAACTGACGTATTTTTCAAAAAAGGTTAAGTGCAGGTACTACGCGTAATGGGCTGGAAACTCCTGAGTATTAAATAAAGAGTCTTGCAAGCTTTTAATACTTAATGTCAGTTGAACAGTATTTCTTTCTGTTTTAGATCCGCCCATGGATCCACTTACAACCGTTGTGTAATATTTTATTATACTTTCAATTCGGTTTGTATTATTATTTTAGACTTCCGCTGTGCATTAAACTGTGATTATTTGACTATGATGATATCAACTACGTCACGATACTCCCCACCGGTAATACGTGGAAATATCGGGGTGTGACAGGTTGGTATCAGAGCCAACATTGAGTGAATTAAACACTAGCCATTTGTGTTTAATCTCAATGACACAGTTTGTACATTCCTTGACTTCCGAGTCTAGGAAAATGACTTAGGATTAATCGTAATCTTAATTGTTTTCTTTGTGTTTGTTCTTTTGTTTGTTTTGACAGGATCAAAGACAAAATGCCGCCACGTGTTAGAGGCTGAGGTGGAAGAGGAAAGGCCCTAGTTTTGACAAGAAATGACCACGAAGTCGGGCCATCCCATCAACGAACACCATCAGCGAACCTTAGCTCTAATCCTCACAAGGATTGGAGAACTTATTTAGAGCCTGCGAGACGCTCTGACTTGCTCAGTTCCTCACCATCCTATCATGATTCATTTGGGCTGCATCAGAACAACGAGTCCGACCATTCTCACCATTCCTTCATACCTTTGCAGCGATCGGGTTCGCACCGTGCCTTCCAAGACCCGACCCCATACTTCCAGAGCCGGTTCAATCTGATGAACCAGGTACAAGAACCAGAGGGTCCAAACCCTTTGGGACCAGTTGATCATTATCCTGAGATGCAGGATATGGAGATGGACGAGGATCCAGACCCCGAGCTACCACCGACTTGGACGCCGACGCATCCCATTGATATATCCAGCGGATCATCCTTCCATGGTTCGCCTTACAGGGGCCTTGACATTTTTGCTGAAAGATGGGCTACATACAAGTGGGAGTACACTCCCCCTCACCACTACTCACCACCACACCAACAGGTCCCTTCTGAGGACTCGCATTTTCAGGCGGTCACGCCACCGCCACCGCCAGAGCAGCAACTGCCTCCAGAACCACTGAGGCGTAGAAGAGGTGCACGGATGTCCGTGCGTGGGGGATTTCATTTCAGTATCCCCCAACACTCCAGCAACAGCAACTACCCGCCGCTTTATGAAGACCCGCAAATGGGTGGGCCTTCAAACCCATTTTCTAAAGTCGACTCTGCTCCAGTCGCACCACCACTACCGCCCATGGGTTATGAAAACCCAATTCCTTCTTACCCCGGTGCAGTAGCGTATAACCCGTTTGAGCAGCAAGCTTATTCGGGTTACAATTACAACAATGCCCCTGTCGTTGAACCGTACCTCGAAGCGGCAAACTACAATGCTCTCTACCCTGGACCCTTTCCAGCTATGTACCCAACTGGGTGCCCAGCATATGGGTATCAATACCCACCACCTCCTCAACCTCAGCAGCAGCCACCACAGATTCAAACACCACAGCAGCAAGAAATCCTTCAGCGTTTGCACGAGGTGGAGCAACAAGTAAACGAGGAGCGTAGGAGCCGCTGCGGTCTACTAAAGGGTTTGGTAAACCTTATAAAGGGGAAGAAGAAGAGGGATTATTGAAATTCCTTATTTATTTGTTTTGTAATTCTTATTTTCAATTAAATCCCTGTGTGGTCATTTTAATTATGTATTTGGTCCCTGCGTGGACTTATCTTTCTTATTTCTGTCCCCGCGTGGACAATGTTATTTATTTAAAAGTCCCGTTTAGGGCAGCTATGTACTTCTTTCAATTTATGGAATGTTTTAATTTAAATTTCATTTGTCATTATATGTAGGGCTATAAACGAACCGAACGTCCACCGAACCGTTCGTGAACCGTTCGGCGGGAAGTTCGTTTATGTCTGTTCGTTTAACAAACGAACGAACATGAACAAGAAATTCCGTTCGATTAGTTAAATGAACGAACATGAACAGAGGTCTCGTTCATTCGATTGTGTTCGTGAACATTCGGTAAGGTGTTCGTGAACATTCTTTCATTTTTGTTTATGTTCATATGTTTGTGTTTTGATTGAATATTTTTGTACTTTCATATATTTTATCTATATTTTTTATATTATTAAACTTTTATTTATTTTATTACAATAACAATTAAACTAGGAAACCCTATTTCACCTTGTTTATGCACCATTTCCCTTTCATTTATCATTATTTACATCGGCGAATACAGTTGACCTCCGTTCCACAATAAGAGATTCAAGTTCCAGTGCTACTCTCTGAGCTATCTACTTTTATCCTTGTAACATCCCAAAACTTGAATGTTTACATTTGCCATATGTTTTAATATGATAAAACATAAAATAAGATGACTAGGCTACCTAACCTAGTTACATAGTTAGTCAAAACAAATAAGGAATGAAATTGGGACAATTGTGAGCAAATAACAAACATGAGTGGCTGAAATTAAAGATTTGAGATGAAGTTTTGGTTAAGTGCAAAAGCCAGTAGTTGTATGTGTCTTGTGTGTGTGTGTGTGTGTCGACACCAACAAGAGAGAAGAAGGGGTGAATGCTCAAAAGATATAATTTCATCAAATTGCATAGGGAATTCAGCCCAAATCTAATGCATGTACATGAATTCTTGATCATCTAGCCCTATAAATCACTTGGTAAGTTGTAATTTATGATTTGGTGATTTTGATATGAAGTAGGTTATGATCAATCCACGAATTTGTATGAAATTAAGCATGAATATGTGTTAGCATCATCTTAGGAAACATGTGTTAGGCATAATTTTGATTAATTGATGTTTAAAGATGAAAACCCACTAGATGAGTGATGAAGATGACATCGGTGTTTCACCATGTTCAATTCTTGTTCAATGTTGATGTACCATGATGAATATGTGTGAATAATATTGATTGATTAGTAGGAAGATTTGATGAATTATGTACGAACTTGGAAGATTATGCTTGAATTAGTTGTACATTGTGCATTAAATGGTGTACGCACACCAAGTGTTTGATGAAATGCCTCGTATAAGCTAGTATGTGAAATTGTATGCTAAACACCGGATGAACATGTGTAGAGTTGATAATGACATGATTGATGATAATTAATCATGAGTAGATAATTTGTAGAAGGATTTCATAAGAAGGTGTAGTTGATGGAATGATTGGGTGAAATTATGCATTAGAACTTGTATTCTAGGCTTGAATAATGAGGTGCACATCATATGACGGATTAGTGGCTTAATAGTAATTTGGATTTGGATGTGCACTAAATGGATGGCTTATGGACTTACTAGTAAAGAATGGTGTTGAGATTATGTCAAATTTCTAGCTTTGAATATGGTTGTCAACTATAGAATCATGAATATGTTAGTATGTGTTGAATTGACGATACGTGTGCATATATGTAATTAGTTGATCATGTGCTTATGTATGTGTGTGTCCTACACCATGATTATGAAATGTAAATGGTATCATTGGTATGGTCGACTAGGTTTAGATGAGTATATGTTCATATGATGAAAGTATGTAAGTAAGATGGTTGACTTTCTGAAAGTCAACAATGTATGAATAGCACGACTAGGTCTTTGGATGCACTTACAAGGGTAGAGAGATCACGGGATACAAGTTAGATTATTTAATGTGCTATACATGATGGTGAATGAAATTTGCATGGATTAGAATAAGTAAAATTGCTAATGCGAGTCTTATGCATGATAATAGTTATTTAACGAAAGTCAAGCAACCGTTTGGGTTGGAATTGAATGCTAGTGTTGATGAATATATGTAATAACAATGTTTTGAATATGATGGCATGAATGGGTAGGAGTTTTCACTAGCATGGACCAAAGAATGGAAGACCAACGGGTCAAGCGGAGGCGAGGAAGCAAGCATGAACACTAACGCTTAAGGTAAGTGACTTCCGACTCACTTCTTAGTATACATAAGAACTTTCTTGTTTATGAATGAGGGGAAATCATGTATGGTATGAAATGATTGAAGGTATTAAGATAAGTATTGATCTAGATAGTCGAAGGTAGTTTGTGGGACCAAACGGGTTGAATAATTAAGAATAAGTGAGGTAACGGTAATAAAATTGGTAATGATTAAGGACCCAGGGTAAGGATTCTTAGTCTAATATGTAAGGAATTGTTTTACGGATGTTTAGGAACAAGTTTCAAGTGAAACGGATGCAAAACGAGCAAGTTATGCAAATTTTAGTGTTAAAATGGGGGGCTGATTTGGGCATCACCGTAGCTTACGGTGCCCACCGTAAGCTACGGTGGGAGCTGGGACTTTATTTCTGCCGTAAGGCAGTTTAAAGCTGCCGTAAGGCTTTTGGGGGCCACCATAAGCTACGGTAGCCACCTTAGCTTACGGTGGAGGTCTGATGCAAATGTAAAGTTTATGAAATTCTTTGTTTTTCCTTCAATTTCGGACCCCGTGAACCCATTCCAAGCCTCGTTAAGTCTTTATAATGTTCCTCAACCCTACCAAATGGCTTGGTGAGTTACGAGTGAGCACGGAACTCATTCTTAAGATCCAAAACATACCCGAAAGACACTTAAAAAGCGTTTATGATGTGTGAGTAAGATCGGGATGTGGGAGCGAGTGTGCGGGGTAATGAACTAAGTATTGGGTATGCATGTATAGATTTAACTTCATTCCAATACGCTTAAACTAATAAGTAATCATGAATAGGAGTGAGTATGAATATAAGTTTGTTCATACATGTTTTATTATACGAAGGTTTGTAATTAAGATACGGCAGTAATTCGTGGGGAATTAGGTAAGTGGTATGTACGAGTTAGTATGTATGAATGAATGTATTTATGTAAGTATATGTACGTGTGAGCGAAGGTATACATGTGAGTAGTTATGATTCGATTTATGTATGCATATAAGTATGTAGTTACGTATGCAGGTAAGTATATATGTAGGTATCGGTGTATGTATATACGCAAGTAGCTATGTATGGGCGTAAGCATTATGTATTTAAGTATGAAGGTACATACGCGTGTAGGTATGAACGTATATATGTGGATGCAAGTATGTATGTATAACTGTATGCCAGTAGGTAAGTTCGTATGCTCGTATGTTTTAAATGCGATTAAGTATTGATGATGTTAACAGTGTATCTGGAGAA